>OMLM01021304.1:0-24543 GCA_900302695.1 Helostoma temminkii | reverse complement strand
TAAGACGTCGGTCATGTGTTCATGTTCTGTTTAGACAGTAGAAGCTTGTTCAGTCTAACTGTGCTGTCATGGACCTTAACATTTAACAAGCTCAGTGAGGCCTGTAGGTCTGAGATGGAGCTCTCTGGTGTTTCTGTATCTCTGAGCTTTGCACAGTCTGAACTTGAGGTGGACGAGCTGGGAGGACTGGAAAGATTGGGAACTGTCCTGAATGTTTCCACTGTGAACAATCTTTCTCACTGTAGAACGTTGGACTCCAGCGTTGGACGGATGTGCAGCAACAGCTGCTTCTCTAAAACCACCGTTAATGTCTTTCTGTGTTAGCACACACCTGAACGATCCAGACCAGCAGATTTTCAGCACCTGGCTGCAACCTGTGCTCTAAAAGGGACAGTAAGTATTTTTGTTAAACCCTTAATGACTAATGGCTGTACTTTGCTCATACTAACACCCACTACGATCACATGATTTAAACACATGACTATTTTGTTTCCATCAGCTTTCGCTGGTGACACTTGCATGTAGTTCAGAACTGTGTGAGAGCTGTTGTGTTTATTCTCTGTTTGCTGTAATTTCTCTGAGATCAGCCAGATGTCAGTCCTGCGCTGCCTGCTCACCCACTGAATCTCTTGCTGAGCTAAATTCCCATTTGTCAGTTTGTGATGTCTGACTTTGTAAAGAAGCGACAGGATCAGCTGTTTGTCGTTCCACCTCTTGGTCTTGACTTGGTCTTTTCCTTGACTCACTAACCAATTAATGATCATCTAATAAATATGTGAAATTGACAGTGATTAATGCTGAAGCCTGGAGACATACGATTGGTTCGGTCTCTGTAATCATTCAAAGGGTTTCTTTTACTTTTCAGTACCAGTATGTCAGACACAGAAAGAGTCTGACAACATGTGTCAAGGTAAAGCACGTTATAGAGTGATCAGACAGTATGAGAGCTGTGATCACCTGTAGAGAGTTAATCAGCTTATTCACCTCTCAGTGGTTTTAATGTTGTGGCTGATTGCTGTATATGTGTATGACAGCGTGTTGCTGCTGTCATGGTGTCCCTGAAGAAAGCCTTTCAACAATCTGGGAGTTATTGTGATGCTCCTGGACGTGGAACTTGGAACTGGTAACACTGTTACTACACTTCACCTCACATGAATGAAGTGTAAAAGGTTAGCTTCTAGCCTTTGCATGAGCTATGTCTATGTCTATGTCTATGTATGTTACTGCATCCATATGGGTTGTTTTCAGTTGTTTTAACCAGCTATTGGTTGAATGATCTCTAAGCTAAGGCTGCATCATATTCAACTAAAGAATATCAACAGAACGAATGGTGCAGTTAGACTGTTGACCTGCAGAATGTAATGTTACGTTACCTGAGGGGAGAATCAGTGTGTTTTAGGTTTTTCCCCTGGATGTTAACTGTAATGTTGAGTGACAGTTTATTCAGTTCCAACATAAGTTTAGGTGCTGAGCGGTTAGCCGCTAAAACTGAATCAATAAGCAGCTGCTACTGTTTCAGTGGAGTGAGCACTAATGCAGAAGGTATATATGTATTTAATTGGTACAGATTATTATTGTTATATACTACTAATAATAATAATCTGCATGTAGTACTTTTATTGTATCTATGTTAATGTGTTTCAATGACTGTAAAAGAGTTAACATACAATATATAATGTAACGCAGATGATATACCATGTGTCTGTGTGTTACGGGGTATTTATTTATTGTTGATGTTTTTGCAGTTTTTCAAATGTTAAGCAGTTATGGTTATAAGTATATTCACAGTATAACTATGATATAATATGCCCAGCTCTCCCATGTTTTCTGATTCTATCGCTAACACAGTGTGTGTAAATACTGGGTATTTCTGTAGACAATATGTCATAAATGCAGCTGGTCAATAAGAAGTGAGTTCAGACTGATCCTCCCTCCGACAGCTCCATGCTTGTCAAAACTCTTCTCAGCGTACACTGTCAGAAAAATTATCAAGACATTATCAAGTCTCGGCTGAGAAGATTTTACTTGTACAAGGGGCCGAACCGGCACAACAGGGCTGCACATGCTCGGCTGCTTTCACCTAGCTGTCACAAAGTCTTCATACAGAAAGAAAAAACACAGCTATCTTAGACGGGTTTGGCTTGTTTCTTATCATCCTTGGTATTCGGTCTCAGCTCATTGATGCTCCAGCGGCTACTTTCAGTTTTCTAAACAGATAACACTAGAGCTTGATGGTGACACATGGGATACTTCCTGTATTCCTATCCAGTAAACTCTGTAATAAACATCTCAACACAATGTTCTCCTGTAATACATAGGAAAACATACAGTATAGCATACAGTAACATTTTCCTGTCATACACCTACTTAAAACTTTACCATTCAATGTGTCCAGTTAATGCAGAATTTCATCATGTTTCAATCCAAGCATGAAATAAAATTTAGAAAACAAACACTCAAACTAGTCATTGTCAATTTCTCCACTGTTCTCTCTACATTCACTGTACATGATGAAAGGCGTGTTGCTTACTGGGAGCAGCATTAGCAACATAAAAACATAAAAATATTTTTCTCAGGGGGCAGTAATATGGTATGCTTCTGATCCTTTATATTTGATTCTCCCACTGCAGTCACCAATGGTGAAACCATCATTGTGTCAGACCAGTGTGTGTGGAGATGAAAAGAGAAAGTAAAGTGTTGGTGGAAAGTACCGAGGAGGCTCAGCACGAGCAGGAACAGAAAGTCAGGATGTGCCGTTAGCAACAGTTGGTCCACAGCCAGTAAATCACTGTGAGCTTCAGTTTCAGTTTGAGAGAAGAGTTAAATCAGCTGCAGTTTGTGCTGCTGAACAATATCATGCTTAAAACCAAAGGCTGATTAATGTGCTGATCTTTAAGCTGCACGGTTCCAGTTCGGGGAATCAGGTGACTGTAAAAGTAGCATAGTATCAGTGTCACTGTGGCCACTGTGTTTCTACAGTCCACTGTGGTGAACCACTGACGGTCCGATCACAATCTGATGTCCTGTCCTGTGTTATTTTAAATACAACTGTGAATTTCCTGCATTTCATCAGTTCACGTGTCCAAGGTCAGAAACTATGTGAAGGAGCAGCAGCAACAGAAAACAGGATGTGTGGTTAGCAACAGTTAAGAGCTTGTTCATGATCAACCCTGTCTCCTAAACATTATGTTCCTATGCAAGTAAACTACACTACACTACTTATTATGTTTTAGGCAACGTATTTTGGAAAAAAGAATGAAACATCACACAAATTAACAGGAATTGAGTCGTAAGGAGGCAGTTGTGGTGGACGGAGGGGCGTATGTCCTGTGGATATTTAATTGATATGTCAAGGATCAAGGCATCTGTGACCTGTCATTTATATTACTTGTGAACATTTGGTCATTAAGTTGACAGAAAACGAGCAGACTGGCTTGGGTAGGAGCTGTTACTCTGTAAGACCTCTGAACAACAGGGAGAACAGTGTCTTTGACTCTAAACTAACTACTAAACTACAAACATCTCTAGTAAAATCATCAGCTGAACCTGCATCAGTTTCAGAACCTCACAGTTTTAATGTTCATATGTCGATAAAACAGAACCAGCTTTTAGTTCAGAGTCAGGACCTTCAGTGTTTCAGTAGCTGAGCGTGGAAATCCAAAGTGTGAAACGACAGAACCATTATGAGAACCACTGGAGTAAAGATAAAAGAAAACATGAAAGCTTTGGTGGAAAGTACCATCAGAACAGAAAGTACCCTGATCTCAGCAGATGGGTGGGTAGCAACACCACTTTATTAGGTACACTGAGCCAACAGTGGCAGCAGGTGCAGTGGGGACAGGAAACCACCAGGTAAGAAAGCAGGTGCAGGGCAGCAGGAGGGAAGTGATAGGACGTGTTATTGGAGGGAAACCAGAAAAAACAGAATATATTATGACAGAGGTGTGAGTGTGACAGAACCCTGCCCTGGTTCCTCATGTCTCTTTGTGCTGGTCTGGAAGCTCATGGAAGACTGCATGACAAGCGAAGGGTCCAGATAGATCGTTCCTCAGGACCCAGTCCTCCAGGTACCAGGACCATCTTTTAATGAAGGGGGCCTCATCAGTAATCCAGGCTGGTGGGTGGGGTCTGGAGGAGAGCACCAACTGGCTAAGCTTAGTGGGTTTGATGTGGACACATGGACCATGAATCATCATAAAGGGTGGCTGGAAATTTCCTGTTTCTGAACTGACTATGGAGATGGGAGAGGGTCCCACAAAGTGCAATGACAGTTCTCTAGACTAGATGTGGAGTTTATCCATGTATAGATAATAATAATAATTGATACTTTATTGATCCCCTTGGGGAAATTGTTGTTTGGACAGCTGCATGTATAGAATTGCGCTACTAGGGGGTTACAGTGTCTTGTCCAAGGACACCTCAGCATATAGCCAAGACTGGGAATCAAACCCACCAACTCTCAGGTTGAGAGTCAACTGCCCTACCAATTGAGTTACATGCTGCCCCTAAAAGTCAGTCTTCACGTTAACCACGGAAGACTGCCTAACGCCACGAAGAAAGAAAGACTCGCTAGTCAATGTCAGGGGGGCTAGGCACGCCACGCCACGCCCCACTCTAAAGTAAACAGCTGCCTTTGATTTTCCCACACAGTTATCAGGGGAGAGCGCGAACGCAGTCCCCCACTACCAGAAATTATGCAGTCGAGATTCTCACATTTGGGCAATTCGCAGGGGTCAGTACAACCGGAGTGCAATGTGCAGTGTTGTTTTTGGAAAGATGGTCAAAAAGTTCAACCTTGGTTTCATCAGACCATAACACGTTTCCCTCAGACTTCATATGTGTTTTTGCTAAATGTAGCACAACTTGGATGTTTTTCTCTGTAAGGCTTCTGTCTTGTCACCCTACCCCAAAGCCCAAACGCATGAACAATACAGGAGATTGTTGTCACATGTACAGCACAGCCAGTACGTACCATAAATTCCTGCAGCTCCTTTAATGTTGCTGTAGGCCTTTTAGCAGTCTCCCTGACCACTTTTCATCTTGTTATCGATGTTGGAGGGAAGGCTGGTCCTTGGTAAAGTCACTGTTGGCCCATATTTTCTCTACTTGATGACGTCTGTCTTCACTGTTTTCATGGTGCAGCTAATGACTTGGAAGTTCTTTTGTATCCTTCTCCTGACTGAGACCTTTTAACAATGAGCTCCCTCAGATGCTGTGGAAGGTCGACAGCTTTTGCTGTAAGATGCAACTAAGAGAATGTCAGGAAAAGCTGACTAGAACAGCTTAGTTTGGAACTTTATTTGCTGTAATCGGAGGCACTTTAAATGATGACTCCTGTTTAATATAAATTTGAATATAATTGGTTAATTATGTAGACAGCCACACCCTCAGTTATAAGAGGGTGGCACACTTATGATGTAGTCTCAACTGCTCACTGTCTTGGTCTTGTCTCTGTCTCATAACGTCTGGTCCTGGTACTGACTCAGTCTCAGACTCAGTGATCTTAACACAGAAGCTGAACCACCTCTGGATCAGTGTAACCACAGTTTTACCATAAGCGGATCCATTAATAGCCTGAACAGAAGTTCTGATGAGACTGGAGTCAGACTTAAGAACTTTATTTGCAGGTGTGCCACCAGGTTACACATAAAACAAACATTAACTTTAACTGAAGAAGACTCAGCTCAGAATAACTGATGAATGATCTGCAGACAGCTGTTTTAGTCTCTTCCATCTGGATCCTCCCAGTTTCTCACTATCTCTGCTCTAAAAACACGTCAGTGACATGAACATAGATTCTGTCAGTAAACAACCAAGATCTCATCTATCTTTTACATTCAAATTCCATAATCCATAACATAAAAGATGACGTCAGTGAGATTAGATGAAGCTGGAGCCTCCTCTCCTCGTGTCCTGATGATGAGAATAACTAAGACTTGATTAACTCATCAGTTTTCCATAAACCAGTCACTCAACACGAAGCTGAACACAGACAAACCTGGAGAACTGTCACTTAGAATTTAACTGTGTCTGTTCTCACAATGAATTTAAACTGATCCAGGTGAAAAATGAACATTACAGAAACTCATCTGCATCTTTGGAAAAAGGAAATCATGTTCTAACTGGAGAACCATCCTCTGCATGGCTGCTGAGAGTCCCTTCCTCTGTCTGAGGCTGATCTGAGCTCTCGAGGAAGAATGTCCCAACGGTCCGACCCAGGAACGTGGTTCTCCCAGTCAGGCTGCAGAGGTGGGTTGTTTAAAGCCATCAGACAAGCCAACCAGGCACATTCAGAGATAAAAGGCTGCACATCTGGAGGGTTTTTTGTATATCCAGGCAAAACTGTCTGTAAGGAAGAGACAGTTAATATGGTTAATAGAACTCTACAGCTGTATTAGGCTAAACTGGTCACCACTTCACATGTATCTGTACTGAGATGCTGAAAAAACTGAAAAGGCACATTAATAACCCCACTGTTAAACATTAAAAAGTAAAATCAGGCAGAATGTGAGAAAAGTCTTTTCAAACCCAACACGAAGCTTTAAAAGAGCCAAGATGAGTCGTCTGATGAACTGAGGACATTTAATCTGAACAGAAAACATCACTGCAAATATCTGCAGCTTTAAAGCTGTGTAACAGTAAAATAACACACTAAGTGACTCCACAGTGACCTCTGGAAACCGTTCTGACTGAAGAGGGTTAGAACTTACTGAGAGTTCAGACTACAGACCTGGAAGCAGCTGTAACACAATGATTACAGGCCTCAGACTAACACAGCGTGTCAGTGTCACATTGTTTTTGGGATGAATTTGTCTGTTCGCTCCTCTGATGCTCTTTTTCTCCCAGTTAAAGTTTTTCCTTTTACAAACAGGACTAAAACTATTCCACTTTCACTGTTTGTTAGAATAAGATCATCTTTGTGCTCTGAGGTTTTGTAAGGCAGTTTGTATAGACATCTGCAGAGAGTATAGTCCTATAACCTCAGAGTTCATCAGTAAACACCAGTGAGCTGATCCACAGTCAGTCACACATGTCCAGACCATCACACTGTCTCCTCCATGTCGGACACATGTGGAAGCTTCGGATCATCTGGACTCACATGTTGAGTGTTTGGTTTTAAAGTCGGTGTGGTGAAGTACAGAGGACAACACACGTTCATTCATGTAATTATGGATCCAACTGTACATGAAAACAAATCAATATACTGTTAAGAAGGTGAGTTGTTCCCAGACAAACCTTCAGGACGTCTTCTTTCCTGCTGTGGAACAGAGCCAGCTGAAGGTTCTGTATTGTTGATTTCCTGAACTCTTCAACCTGGAACAGAGGAAAGTGATGTACTAAACAGCAGTAGAAGGTTAAAAGGTCCGGTTTTAGATGGTACTCCTCCAGTCCAGTACCTTCTGAGGTGGTGCTTCTCTGTTGAGCTTAAACACTTCCTCTATGGACTCCTTCTTTCTCTGCATTTGCTCTGCTGCGTCTTTAAACAGCTTCTAAAATAATCAGTTCACATAAAAGCAAAGAGCCAGTAAGAATAAGTAACAGTCAGTTAACTGCTCAGTGATCTCGCTTCACCAGACTAAACTGTACCTGAAGAAAATGTCTAACATCCTCTAAGTCATTACTTGGTTCCAGACGAACTCTAAGTTTAGGCCACGACACCAGCCTCAGGTCATCATACTTTTCTTTCAGTCTGGTTTTACTGACTGGGCTGTTCATGCTCTCTGTGCTTCCTGTCTGTATTGACAGAGTGAGTTCTCCAGCCAGTCTGACAAAGACAAAGACACCAGTCAGTTTAACCGTCTGTTTGATGAGTGAAGTCCAGTTACTGCATGTATAGCAGGCTACCTGTCTTTAAAGGACCTCAGCTCATCCTCCTTTTCCTTTAGAGCCCGTCTGCGGGAAAATGTGTTAAAGCATCATGTCATTGTTTTTCAAAAGTTTTCTGGAGCAGAAATTAGATTTAATAAATCATCAGAAGGGAGAAATGACAAATAACATTATTAAAACATGAATATTGAGCTTTTATTATCTTTCAATCCTGTAGTTTCATAAAAAGTGATTTACCTGCTTTCATGGAGCTTCTTTTTGTAAAACAATGACATGTCAGCAAAACTGTTAGAAAAGAATAATGAATAAATGAATCTGTCTTTTTGTTCCTGCTCAGATCTGAGGAGTAAACAGTCTGATTGTTATTAAATCTGATTATATCTGCTATTATCTATATCTATACTGTCCAGTGTTAGTTCCTTGTGTCTCTAAGAGAAACACTCACCCAGCCTCTTTCAGCTTCTCGTGGTAAAATGTTTCCGTCTCAGTCATCCTGGTAAAAACAGTTTAGTAACTAACGTTGTTAAATAACAGATACATCAACTCACCAGTTACTCTGATTTTTTTATTGGTCCACTGATCCAGAATTTCTACAAACAAATTGGTCGGTCGAGGGTGCAAAAGTTACAGTGACAGGAGAACCTGGTCTGGAGTCAGGGTAGAAACCTGGCTTTTTCCTGGCGAACTCAGATTTCTCTGCCATGTAAACACATAACCAGGTTTCTAATTTCTAAAGAATCAGGACAAAGGCTGCAGACAGTCACCACTCTACTACTGTGAGCAGAGAGGAGCAGGATGAAGATCACTATACTGAGTGACGCTGCCTCAGTTTTAAATCCAACCAAAGTCAGACTAAAACTGAAACCAACACAAAGTGTAGACTTTGACCTTGTATTTCTTTAATCCAGACAGTTCTGTGTCTCTGTCAGTCAGGACGTCTCCTCTTTTTTTAGACAGTTTTAATCTGTGGACCATGTTTGACAAAATAAGTCCAATCTAGAGGGAAAAATCCTGACACCCAGGCTCCTCCAGAATACTACACACACCAGCTGAACACAAAGGAACTGACCAAAACCTGCACTTCTTTCCCTCCTGTGTCTGAACCTGAATGCAGGACCTGATTCCAGAGCCCTTCTGATCCTCTTAGTGACTCACTGGTGAAAAGAAAGCTACTGAGCTTCACTCTGAAGACGAGATCTGTTCAAATGTTCCAGGAAGAAACATGAGCAAACACACTGTCTACAGTCAGTTCACATCTGGTGTGTTTGTAGAGAAAGATGAAAGTTCACAGGTGTTAACCAGAGAAATTAAAATATACCAACATGTACCTTACACTGTGTGTGTACCTGTGTTTGACTGATTCCAGTCGTTCCTGGTGACGTTTCAGATCAGATCTGCGTGTAAAGAGGTTTGCTGCTGTTACATAGATTACATAGATAACATGGATCAGCTGAACTAGATCACCTGGATTAATGTTTGTCATCAGGTGTCACTGTGCTTTTACAGATCTGTTTACCTGATGTCCTGAAGCTTCCGTGTGCAGGATATTTCCATCTCTGCTGCACTGGATGTAAAACAGTGAAACATGTTCAGCTGCTGCACAGGTCAGTGCTGGATTTAAAGTCAAATCAGGAAAGTACTCACTCTGCCACTTTATGTTTGAGCTGGTGAAGAACCTCCACCTCAGCCAAGCTGTTAAAACACCAGGCAGCAGCTGTTATGATATTGTTCTTTTAAGTTTTTTAAAACAATTAAATGTTTCTAATAATCTGATTCATTCAGTGACACATCATCTTTCTCTGTTCCATACACTAATTCATGGCATTAACCTTGATCTCTACCTTTTAGTGACTGATTTCAGTTGTTTCTTCAGATGCTTCAGATCAGATCTGTGGAGTAAAACACACATGTGAACCGAACCCGACCTGAGACCAGAGGAGAACTGTACAGTTCAGTGGTTCATCATCAGTGTCTACCTGGTTTCAGCGAGCTTCTCTTTGTTAACATGGTCCTGCTGACTCGTCCTGTGGAAACGGTTAATCAGGTGAAACACTGTTAGTCACTGAGTCTGTTTTCATTAACATCATTCAGTTCACTGCAGAGATGATACAGTTTAGTTTTCCGTGTGTGTGCACTAACACACTCACCCTGTCCAGGGAAGCCTCAGGCTGAAAAACGCCTCCCTCTCAGCACAGCTGTGTAAAGACGTCACCACACATGTTATTATTAAACCACAGGTTCTGGTCTGTGGCTGATCAGGAACCATCTTGGAACGTACCTGTCTCTGGCTGATTTCAGCTGCTCCTCTAGACGCTCCACTGCAGCTCTGCAGATACAACATGGAAACTGTCTTATGCTGTGAAGTAACAGTGACTGAACCTGTTGTGGAGTGGAGGGAACCTCCCTCTGGTTCTGACTCGGTCCAGTCCACCAAAGGTTCAGTTTAAATCAGGTCTTAACTGTGCACAGCTGGAGTTTATCCTCCAGTGATGATTGTTTCAGATCCACTGTGTTTACCTGGTCTCTCCCAGAAGGTCTCTGGACCAGTCCACCTGAGTAGATCTGAAAAAAAGTGTCCCAGCTTTGACCCATGACCAGTTTCATTAATTATTGATGTGTTTTAGTTCAGGTTCCCTTGTTCACATGACAGGACATATATGTTAACTATAGGTATATATGTATATATACACTGTCTGCAGGCTGGTTTCACTTTAGCTTTTAGGTTCAGCTGCTGTCTCAGAGTGTAGAGACTGACTGTCTAACTGTGGATCCTGATAAACTGGTTCCTGAACCCAGTGACTGTCTGGAGAAACTACTTTAAGACCTAAAGTCAGTTTCCTGTGTCACAGACTGTCGATGCTCAGGCAGGTAACAGTGGCTGAATGTGGTTCAGTAATAGAAAGCTCGTACCTGTAGTCGTCTCCGTGCTCGCTCATTCTGCTGTTGCTCCTCTGGTCTGAATGTGTCAGTGTGACTGCAGCTCTACTGTTCAGCTGGGAGGAGACTGACTGCTGGTCCCTCCCAGTCCCTCCCTCTACTGAGATGATAGATGCACTGCGACAGTTTCATTTCGTTCAGAGCTCTGACTCCTGCCACGATGGGAGATTCCTTCATCATAGCGATAGACTTTGGCACTGCATTCAGTGGATATGCCTTCAGCCTAACATCCAGTCAGGCTCAGATTGATCCTCATCTGAAGATCTGGGGAGAAGAGTTTGGACTGGAGACTCCGAAGACTCCAACCTGCATCCTCTTTGATGAACTTGGAGATTTTGTTAAGTTCGGATATGAAGCTAAAATGGCTTATTTCAGAATGTGTGGAGAGGAAACGAGGAAGCACTTCTTCTTCGAACACTTCAAGATGTCCCTGTACGGCAAAGTGAGTAAAACCGATCAGAACCATATTGTGACTGGTGAACCACTTTCTATTAGTTCTTCTGCGGAACAGAGCTTCTCCACAAGTTTCTCCATGTGGCAGAAAGAACAGAGACTGTTAATGATCTTTGTTTCTTTTATTTCTATTTTATCTAATGCTGCTGCACCATGAAGCGTCACTGTTCGCTCACTTCAACAATAAAGCAGATTCATGAGCCTCAGTCTCTGAGTCCAGTGTTACAGGCAGCACACTGACACTTTCAGGTCAACAAATGCAACTTGTCTAACACATCTAAATGTTATGTAGATTAAACATAACGTGTGAACTAGTGACTTAGTTTAGCCAATTTAAATTTATTAGTTTATTAAAGAAGTTATTATTATTTAAACGTATAATTCTATGTCAGTTTCTTCAGAACGATCTCATCTTGTGAATCTTGTTTGATTTGTTTATTTAACTCAGTTTCCTCTTCAGACTGAACCAGTTCTGCAGCGAACGTGACCGATCAGCTTCTCAGAGCCAAACTGTTCCAAAGTCGGTACAAAACAGGCACGTTAAGCTGCACCAGAAACTGAAGTTCTCAGTGTACAGTGGAAGGAACTGGATCCAACACAGTTTTTACTGCTGTGAACATAAACAACCACAACCTAATGCACATACTGTGTGTAGAACAAGCTGTTTTCTTTAAACTACTAAAATGAAGATTATTGGAGCGCGGTAACTGAAACAATGCATGCTGGGAAGTTTCTGGGAAATCTTAATTTAATGAGTTAAAAGAACTCTAAGAAATTAATTCATTCAAGTTATTTAAAAGACTTCAAGTCAGAACAACTAATGTTTCTAAGACACTGGTGCCTTAAGTGATTTAATTACATTTATATCAGAATCTGTTCCTGCTTTGACCTCCAGTGTAGAAAGGTTCCTGAAAGTGTCCCAGAGGTTGCGGTGCTGCCAGGACGCTCTGACCCAGAGAGAAAATTCTGAAAGAACTGTCATGTTTTTATAATCTACAGAAACCCAACAGTGAGCTGATGATCAGAGCTGCTAATGGGAAGCAGATGAAGGCCCTGAAGGTTTTCTCAGCAGCTCTGAGCTTCCTGAAGGAAGACGCTCTGAACACCATCAGTAGGAACACAGCTGGGAGGAGGTTTCTAGCCTCTGACTTCACCTGGGTTCTGACTGTACCTGCGATCTGGGATCCTGCTGCTAAACAGTTCATGAGAGAAGCTGCAGCTCAGGTAACACTGAGGTAACACAAATCTGCTGTCAGGTTTTCTTACTTGTGTGTGTGAATGAAATATTCTCTTCGTACCTCCAGGCAGGAATTGTGACAAAGGGGAGAGAAGACAAACTGGTGATAGCACTGGAACCAGAAGCAGCTTCAGTCTGGTGTAAGAAGCTTCCAGCTGAAGGTTTCATCACACAGAACCAGGGAGAGAAAGCACTGGACCAGTCTCCAGGAACACAGTACATAGTGGTGGACTGTGGAGGTACTGTGTTGCAAGACTGTGCTTTTTCTTGTGTGGAAATTTTAGATTAACACTAAATTGAAAGTTATGGACAATGTTTTTTGTGTGTTGCAGGTGGAACCATTGATATAACTGTTCATGAGGTTGTGGATGGAGGGAAACTGAAGGAGCTGCACAAGGCCTCTGGAAATGATCTGGGAGGACAAACTGTGGACAGAAAGTTCAAACAGTTCCTCAGAGAAATCTTCTCTGATGGTGTCTGGGATGAATATGAGGCAATGTTTCCCAGTGAGGTTCAGAAGCTGATGTATGACTTTACTGTTCTGAAACAAGTAGATGAAGGTATTCAGATCAGCTGTCCATTTAACCTGGGAACATTAGCTCAGAGTAGACAAGCCGTAGAAATGTTCTTTGAATCAGTGGAAGGAGCTTCCTGGAACAATGGATCGATCAAAATCTCCAGAGAGAAAATGAAGTCTTTCTTTGATGAGAGTCTGAGAGGCATCACTGACAGTCTCAGTGAAATCATGACAAAACATCTGAACATAGGGCACATCCTGCTGGTAGGCGGCTATGCTAACAGCAAGATTCTGCGACGACACATTAATGATCAGTTTGGCTCTCGGTGTAAAGTTCTGTGTCCTTTAAACGCCCAGGAAGCCATCATGACAGGGGCTGTGATGTTTGGAAGAGACCCAGCTGTGGTGGCATCTCGGAAAAGTGCCTTCACTTATGGAATCGCTGTTTCTGAGCAGTTTGACGAGTCCAGACACAAGGAAGAGAAGAAATACTCAAATATACAGGGAGTTTGGTGTGAGGATATTTTTATGAAACTGGTGGAAGCAGGTGAAGATGTGGGCTGGGATGAAATCCGAGAACATTTGTTAACTCCAGTAAAGGCAGATCAGTTATGGATGAGGATTAGGTTTTATCGCACAGAGAAACAAACTCCAGTGTACGTGAATGACAGTGGAGTAAAAGCAGTTGGCTCGTTTCACGTTCTCATGCCTGATACCAGTGGAGGATTAAATCGTACAGTCAGACTGGAAATAAAATTTGGTTCCACAGAGATCACAGCAAAAGGTACTGACAACAGCTCTGGGTCAAAAGGATCAGTCAGGCTCGAGTTCATGACTAAAGGTGAGGACATTTAAAAACATGCAGCGGTTTCTCCACCATATTAACAAAACATGAAAATATTTGGTCAATTGTGTTTAAACAATTGAACAGTTCGTTATTGATCGTGTTAATTTCCTCCCTGTGTTTTCCCTTCATCATGATAGATAATACAGTACGCTGCTTTTCATTTCCAGAGTAAATTATGTTACACTGCTTGTATCAGCTAATCCAGTTCAGTTTATTTATTCATTGTAGTCTTTAACAGTAGAACGGTCCAGAACCAGGCTCACTTCCAGGCTGGACTTACTGGTTATGATGACAGATCAGCAGGTTGATATTTTTCTTCACCCACTGTTCAAATAAGATTAGTTGTTACTGTTTATTTATGTTGTACACTGCGTTTGCATTAAAGCATGAACCTGAATGAATACCAGTGACATTACTGGGTAGTAATGGTTTGTTTTTATTGTTTTTACTGGATTGTTTTCATCTGTTTTTCATGTTGCTGAAATGTGAATTACCTCCTTGGGGATCATGGTGGGTTAAGTGGGTCCAGTGCTATTTTATCTTACTTACAGTGTTATATGAAGTATGTAAGTCTGCATTACTGAACATTTTCTTTTGATGTGATAGTCCAATAAAGTCTTTAGAAAGTCTAGAGGTTTCTGGAAGTTTCTTAACACCTACATTCCTCATGCCGTAGTCATCAGAAGGTGGACACCTCTGTATTTTGTCACAAATAAAAGCACACACTATTTTTATAATTATGTTCTACTCTATGACTTTTTCATATCCTCAAATGCCTGTGAATGTGTCTCTGTAAACCACCAGATTGTAAAGCATTTATTACTGAAGTCCAACGTGTGGTCACCCCAACTGGTGGAGGCAGATGGCCGCCCACCCTGGTGGAGCTTTTATCATTAAAGGGAATGCTGTCTCCTATATAACTATTATTATAGTTATTATTGTTGTTGTTGTTGTTGTTTACACTAACCCTCTCTACAGTAAACACGGTGAATTTTACTTTAAAAAAAGTTGCGCGCGCGTCTTCATGTTTCGCATGTGCCGCGGTGGCTGCTGGGATTGTTCCGCCGTTGTATGTGGACATGTCCGCCATGTTTTTCTCAGAGCGGGGAGTAGCGCAGACCGGAGAAACGGCCTCTACGTCCCGTTGAACGTGTACACTGATGACTTGTCCTGCCGGTTACCGGAGCAGCAGGCACCGATGAGGTCCACGGCGGCGGACAAAGTCGCGTCCGGAGCGGATTGTCGTTGGTATCGGTGCAGGGTTGTGGCGGATCGTCGGTGATTTGGCGCAAACAATGAGTAAACTCTCCTTCCGGGCGCGGGCGCTAGACGCCGCCAAACCGCTCCCGGTGTACCGCAACAGAGACCTGCCGGACCTGAGAGACTGCGTGTCTATTAATCGGGCCGTCCCGCAGATGCCCACTGGGATGGAGAAAGAGGAAGAGCTGGTACTGACATTTTTCATTTAAACTTTAGCTGTTAGCGTTAGCGTTAGCTGTATGTTGCTGCGGGATTCACGACGTGCTTACGTACAGTTCTTTACGTTCACAGAGATACGGTTACGTGAGTATGCGCAGTTTACGCAAAGTTTCGTTTGGTTTACGGTGATAGCGTAGCGCCAAAGAAGTTTGGGTTGTGACGTTTGCTAATATACATAGTTCCCATGGAAACAGATGACGCAGAGTCAGCCGCTAGCAGCGTTAGCTTCAGTCTGTTGAGTAGTTAGCATCGTTTCTCTCTGGGTAATTAATCAGGTTGTTAACTGTGTGGGAGAAGCTGCTAATCTGGGTCAGACACCTCAGTAAAAGCAGTGGAAACCAAAGTAGAAACTACAGTGTAAAGTGTTATCAAGTTAAAAATTTACATGCAAAAAATTGGCGATAAAGCATAAAACTAAATTATCACTCCCTCTATAATGTTTGTAGTTGTTCACAGGTCACACAGAAGTAAAATAAAAACACAGTGTTGATGTAAAGTGCAGGAGTCAAACACCTGAGTCCAGAAACCGGAGTCCAGGGGGTCTCAGTCACCCTCTACAGCATGTATCAACTTACAGATTACTCAGTAATCAGTTCTTATTACTGACAGCTAGAAGTGTTAAAATTCACATTCAGTCTATAAGTAATTATTAATAACAGTGAGCTTCCTGGACACATCAGAGACCTGAACTGAACCTGAGCAGAACCACCTGGACACCGTTACTGTGTCGGGTTTTGTTTATCAAATGTTTAACTCGCCGTGGTCAGAAGTGAGACAGTTTTCTGACGCAGAACACTGGTCTGAACCACAGGCCTGTAACTTCACCAAGTAATTTATCTAAATCAGTACACAGATGATTGTAGTTAAGATATCAGCAAGCTGCTGTGAAGTGTGGTGACAGTAGTAGTTTAATTACATGTAGTTCACTAGTGTCCAGCAGCATTTGTTCACGTCCACGCTGAAAACAAAGACGTTCTATTGCACTTTAACTTCTGATGATGTCCCTTCAATCACACTGAGGAAGCTGCTCAGCCTCACAACATGAAGCAGTGAAAGCTCTGTGACTGTGTAATCACTGATGGCAGAGGAGGAACAGACTCAGTCGCTGCTGCTCTGCTTCAGGTTATAGTTTCTGCTGTTGGAGGCGAAACAAGATCAACCACAAACATCCCTACGTCATCTACACTGGATTTAGTCTAAACCGATTCTTAGAAAATGTCGTAACTGGGAGCCGCTCCTAGCGAGGCCCTGGGTCTCCACAGCAACGGGACGAGGTCTTTTCAGGAGGCGTTGATGTGTCTGTGGTTGTGTTTCAGGAGCACCACCTGCAGAGGGCGATCTCGGCTCAGCAGGTGTTCAGGGAGAAGAAGGAGAACATGGTGATCCCTGTACCTGAAGCGGAGACTAACACCACCTACTACGACCGCCTGTACAAGGGAGAGGTCAAAGTCCCCAAACAGCTCATCCACATACAGCGTGAGTTTGGTGCCTCCTAAAGAAAACAGTAACGGGAAGAGGTTTCAGTCTGACACATCATCAGTTTGTTGTTCTCAAGGCAACAGGACTGTTGATGTGATCATGTGGTGTTCCTTTAGGTTCTACCAGTAACCTTTAGAATCTCAGCGTTCTCTCTGGACATGTCCAGGAATTGATGTGTACTGTGTCACGAGTCTGAAAATATTGGTGTACTTTCTGTGTGTGGTTCTGCAGCTCTGGGTCTGGACCTAGAACAGCCAGAGTACGACATGGACTCGGAGGACGAGACGCTGCTCAACAGACTGAACAGAAAGATGGAGATTAAACCTCTGCAGTTCGAGACCATGATAGACCGACTGGAGAAGGCCAGCACACACCAGGTAACACACCTGAACGCCCAGCAGGTGACTCTGATCACACCAAACTTCTCCGTGTGCAGTTACCAGTTCTGTTCTGGTTCTGGTTTCAGCCGGTCTCTCTGTCGGAGGCAAAGGTGCTGCTGAACGAGGACGACTACCTACTGAAGTCGGTGTACGATTACTGGGTGAGGAAAAGGAGGAATTGTCGGGGTCCGTCCCTGATCCCTCAGATCAAACAGGAGAAGAGGGACGGGTCCACCAACAATGATGCCTATGTGGCCTTCCGACGGAGGACGGAGAAGATGCAGACCCGGAAGGTCAGTACTGCTTTTACAAACGTTTAATCCTACCTTTAATAAAAACGCGCTGGTGGTTTGTCTCCTATGATTTCTGTCCTGACGTTGGTCCGGTTTTTGTAGAACCGAAAGAATGATGAGGCGTCGTACGAAAAGATGCTGAGACTGAGGAGGGAGTTCAGTCGGACCGTCACCATCCTGGAGATGATCAAGAGGAGAGAAAAGTCCAAGAGGGAGCTGCTGCACCTGATGCTGGAGGTGGTGGAGAGGAGGTGAGGAGGGGGAGGGAACTAAGCGTTACCTGAGACCTGAGTCACATCCCTGCAGCGACAGTGAACCCAGTTTAAGTCATAAAACGTAAGCAAGGTTGCAGTGTTGTTGTATAGGAACAGTCAGGGTTGGCTCACGTGTGTGTGTGTGTGTGTGTGTGTGTGTGTGAAGAGAGCGGAGGAGAAATGACCTGCCGTCATGTTAATAAGATAAATAACATCTATTACTTTGGTGAAAGACATGAAAGAACAAGGAATAGACCTGTACTATAGGAAAGGTAACCTTAAATCACTGCTGTTGTGATCTGGCATTATATAGAAAATAAAATAAAATAAATTAACATGACCTTCTAGGCAGGGCGGTGCCGTTGGTGGGGTGCAGGGCAAATGCTGAAGTACTATGAATCACTGAGGGATCAGCATGTTCTCTACGTACCTGAGTGGGTTCCTCCCACAGCGTTAGTCACTCTAAAGCACCTGCAGAGTCTGATTGGTTCTGTTCTGTTACAGTGAGACTTCCTCGCCTCCTAAACCCGATCTGGCAGAAACGAGCTGTGTGTCGGTGTGGTTGAAAGGAGCGGACGTGAGGTTCTGTCAGAATCTGCCCCGTCTGTCCACTGTCAGAACAATGACGTCTGATAGCTGGAGCGGACTGTGGTGGACACTGGGATAATCCACCCGAACCTGCCTCTCATGGTGTTTCCTGTATGCAGGTATCAGATGGGAGACTTCAGTGGAGACGTCCTTAGAGAAGTTTCTCAGCCTCTGGTGGAGAAACCAGCAAACGGTGTCGCTGTGAGTCTGCCCAACGGGATCAGACACAAAGCTGAAGTCAGGATTAAGGTGCTTCCTCTTGTCATGACACTGTTTCATTGTTTCTGCTTCACCAGCAGCTGCTAATGAGTCTGTCTACAAAATGCTTTTCTTGTGAAAAACCAGCAGAAGAAGTTGTTTTCACTTCTTACAGTTCAACCCGGGACACAGTTTCATCTGTGAATGTGCCCCAGTAGGTGTGAGATCAGCTGGTTCTCTACAGCAGAACCACACACTGATGTGTATATCTCACTACTTGTTGGTTCTGTTCCAGACTCAGAAGAAGCTGCAGTCTGTCAGAGACGAACTTCCCTTCCTCCTGATCAGGCCGAAGAACAACAGCGTCAGACTGGACAGACTGTGTCCTCCACAGAGACGTCCTGGACGTCCTCCTGGTCCCTACGCTGTCAACCAGGCTGACATCAAGCAGTACGACTTCCACAGCTCCGGAGAGGACGAGTGTCCTCTTCCTCCTCTGGTCAGTGGTCACCAAGTTCGTATACTGTCAATCCAGATGTGACACCAGATTAATCTACATGTTGTACTGGACTCCTAGTGTGACTCCAGATGTGATGGTGTCTGTCTCTGCCTCCTCAGTCTCCCCCACCTTCACCTGATGAGGAGAATAATCCAGATGGATTTTTTGTCTTCAGGAGAAAAGCTGGATGTCACTATCTGTCTGTGAGTTTCGCTTTTACCTGAGTCGTCCTGTCGTTCACTAGTAGCCACTAGTACCAGTGTACTTTTACTGCAGTAATCTGACAGCTGCAGTTTACTCAGAAAATATGTGCTCATGTAACGGTGCAGCAGCGCTAAACACTCAGGTTAACTTGACATTAACTCAGGTTAACTTCTCGTTTAGTCAGATTAACTCAGGTTAACTTCACATTTAGTCAGATTAACTCCTATTTTGTCATATTAATTTAGGTTATCTCTAGATTAACTTCACATTTAATCAGATTAACTCCAGATTAACACTACATTTAGTTCATTAATATGAACTCTTCAGATCTGTGGTCGCACGATGGTGGAATGAGCTACCAAACTCTGCACGGTCACAGCCTCACTGCCAATATTCAAGAAACTGCTGAAGACAGAACTTTTTATGCACTTAAAATGCACTTTCATCCAAAAAATTAATTCCTGTGCTTGCATCTCATGAAACAGACACACTTCTTCTGATAGTGTTTTGCTTCACAGTTTTTCTCCCTGACTTTGTTACCTCACTGTGAGTCACTTTGGATAAAAGCATCTGTAAATCACTAAATGTTAATGTAGTCAGATTAACTCTACATTAATCAGATTAACTCTACATTTAGTCAGATTGACTTCAGAGTTAATCTGATTAAATTACCTCATATTAACTCATGTTCTGTGTGTCTGTTTCTTCAGCCTCTGGAGCAGATAGGAGGAGAACACACGTCAGACTTCCTCCCACGGTGTCGTCGTCACTCTCTGACTGAACTGTCGCTGCCTCCGCACTGGACCGGACTGAGCCGTCGCAGGATGGGTCGAGGGGGCAGGTACACTGAAGGGTTGAGTTATTTCTTGGTTGAGTAATCATGATAACTATAAAACATATATTTGGTAAGCGATGTCACTGGGGGAACCCGTGGGGCTGTGTCCAGGACAACATGGTCTCCAAAGTCCATACGTGTTGCTGTCGGGCCAAATACAAACATGGCGACTGGTTGTCCACTCGCTCTTCTCCCACACAGTGTTCAGTCCACTCACACTGCTGTGGAAAGTATTTTCCTCCCGTTTCACTTGTGTGTCTCTCTTCAGTGATTCAGATCAACAAACAGATTTTAATATTAACAAAAACAACTGGAGTAAATGCAAAGAACAGCTTTACAGCAAGTCGTCCAGGTCCTAAAGCTGACTGGAGCTGACTCCTCCTCCTCCTTTCCCTCTCCTCCCCACTCTTCTCCACTCTTCTCCCTCTTCTCCCCACCCTGGTCACTCTGATGTCCTGTAGGACATTTCCCTCCCCGATGACAAACTGTCCGGCTCCAGGGGCAGCAGAGCTCTGTCCTCTGCACGTCCCTGTCGGCCTGATGTTTCATGTGTGATCAGTGAAGTTGTGACTGTTTTTAATAGTGACTTTGCTTCAGGGTTTGTTGCAGACTAACCTTTCCCTGACACTGCAGTCTTCAGACACTGATAACTCCACTCAAGAATAAACTGGACAATTCTTTTCTCTCTCCATGTCTGATCAGGATCATCCTGGACCGAGCCTCTTCAGGTCTGGACTCGGTACTGAATCAGATGGACTCACATACTGTCTTCAGGACGACAACCAGTTCGTGTGTCCACCTGGCACACAGTGCTCTGAACTCAGGAACCACCCTTCCCTCTTTGACTGAAGTCCTGAACAACATCAAGAACCTGAGGAGGTTTTGCTTCAGACCAAGACCAGCACAGGACCAGAGGGAAAGGGGCAGCAGGATTACAGGGTGCGCGCTGAATGACAACAGACTCACCTGTCGCCTGTCACCTGACATCAGCTGTGGACCAGGTGAGTTCTTAGATGGGTCTTGGACCCTTAACTGTTTTGTGTTCTAACAGTGAGTCCACAGATTTTATGGTCTGGTTTGTGAAAGCCAGCAGTGGCTGCCGGATCCTCATGTCGTCCTGCAGTACCTGTAGATTAAATCAGCGAAATATCAGCTGAATCTCTGGGTTTTTCAAACATATTCAGTTTATCAGCTTCAGTTATTGATCTGATTGGAAGAAGAGCTGCGACAGGATCCTCTAGATTGAAGACTTTTCACTCTGTTGGATTTTCTGGAGCTATAGAAGCAGTCGGTGCAGCATCTTAGCCCACAAACAACCTCTGAGACCAGACTGCGGCTACAGAGACACTTTAACCTCGCGGTTCACACAGCTGATGTTCGTTACTGAAGCCGGAACCATATCTGTCACGTGAACCAGCAAACGCACCATCAGAAGCTGCAGCTGATGGGTTTAGCGAATCCGTGGATTTACGGACCTCAGGGCCTGGGGGTTGGACTTTGGACTCTCACCAACATCCCCAGTGCCTGAACTCGGTCTCTGCTGTGTAGAGCCTGACTGTGAAGTGAGAGCAGCACATTAGAGTTCAGTAGAGACGGTACTGATCCATTGAAATATCATTTATTAGAGTCGGGTTGTTCTGCTGCTACAACGTCTCGTTAGCTCGTTTATTCTGTTCTGTCACGTGGTGTGTAGAAGTTCTGTCCGCTCTGTGTTAACATGGCGTTCCTGTGTGGACCAGCAGGGGGCATCACTGAGGAGCAGTACCACAGTCACCAGCAACAGTTGGTCCAGATGCAGAAACAACAGCTGGAACAGCTGCAGCTACAGAACAACACAGCTGGAAACAGACTCGCAGCACAGCACACAACACAGGTAAATACAGGTAAACAGAGGTACCACCTG
Source organism: Helostoma temminkii (assembly GCA_900302695.1). Taxonomy (NCBI): domain Eukaryota; kingdom Metazoa; phylum Chordata; class Actinopteri; order Anabantiformes; family Helostomatidae; genus Helostoma; species Helostoma temminkii. The sequence continues at coordinate 2,613 of OMLM01021304.1, read as the reverse complement.
TAGAATATAAATATATATATATATAACGGGTAACACACCTGTAGAATATAAGTATGTATAAATATAAAATAACATTTAACAGGTAATTTAAAAAAAAACCTGTCCTGGTGTCTCCTGGTTTGTAGTCCAGCAGGTCGGGGGAATCTGGTCCCAAGACTCTGGACTCGGCCAGTGCTCAGTTTGCGGCCTCGGCTGTGATCAGCGCTCCTGTAGCTCCTCACGGTCACGCCGAGAGCAAAGCGTTCAGGGCCAGCATGAATGGAGTTCATCGTTCAGGTGAGCCGCTCACCTGTCGGAGCCAGCGGGGGCAGAACTTTATTTTTCATGTCAGAGTCACGTCATCAGACACATGCAGAGATTTAAAAAGTTAATCAGTAAATGATGAGTAGATATTTAATGTCTGAGCGACGCTGCTCTCTGAGGAACTAATTCTACTCAGCATAAATAACCCACTGACGGCAGCAGACTGACATGATGATGTCGTCATTTTAATTTGTAATCTCAGATTAAACAGTATTGCAGTAAAAAAAAAAAAAAAAGTTGAGTAAATTTATTTATAAATCCATTTATAAAAATATAGTAAATAAATTCTACAAGAAATATAAAGCTATAAAATATATTATAAAACAAATGATGATGATATTTTAATAGAAAAGAAAAAGTATTTTTATTTATCTAGATTTTTTGGGAAAAACTTTTTTTAATAAATAATTTTAGACAACAACATTTAAAACATCAGTTGGTGGTTCATGTGTTGTGAACGTGTTATTGACCTTGTTCACATGATGATCACATGTAACGTAATAATTCATTCATTTATACGTTTGTGTTTCAGGCGCCTCCAGGCCTCCGTACTCCTCCGTGTCTCTCAGCAGGTCAGGCCTTCCGTCCCCTCAGTCCCTCCCCATCCAGAGGAGCCAGGTGAGGGCCGTCTCTCCTATCCACCCTCACACCGCTCGACCCTGTGCCCCCGCAGCATCTGCCTTAAAACTCGCCAGCCTTGACCGTGTGCACAAAGTGACCACCGCCAGGTAAACACACACCTGTCCAGGTAAACTCAGGGCATCAGGAAAATTAAAGAAACTAAATGAAGCTAATTTTCATGTTAATAGTGCGGTAACACCAGTGAAGACACTCTGGTATAAATAGAAACATAGAAAACACAGCTACAGGTACACAGGTGTGTTTGCACAGCTCAGCACTGAATAAGTTAAAGATTTAGTCTTGTTAACACAAAACGTTTAAATGGATTTAAAAAGTTATGGGTCCGAGATGTGTGTTTGATGTATTTCAGCAGAGACTCGAAGGAACCGGACAGACTCCTGAACGGACTGTCGGAGAGCACGCTGCCCATGGAGGTGACATAGCTGCTGCTGCTGCTGCTGCTGCTGCTGAATGTGACGTCCAGAATAACCTAAACTTTCCCTCATCATCTTTGTTGTTGTAATAATTAATTGTACAGTTTGTAAATGTCTCTGATGTAAAATACGTTTTGTTTCATCATGTGACTGCAGAATCACCTCTGATTAGTCCAGGATGAGCGTGTCCTTCGCTCTGATTGGTTATTTATTCCTCATGTTTACATGTTTTCACAGCTCGAGTCTGTGAACCTGTATCAGGATGTAGTTTTATTTTCAGTGACTGTAAAGTAAAAATGTGCAGCGTGTAAACGGACGTGATCTGCAGTGAGAACAGAGGTTTTTATATTTTTAAACGTGACAAGTGAACGGATGCTCTTCGTCTTCATTGTGTGGAGGAGAAGCTGGTTCACTGCGTCTGAGAAATAAAACCACGTGGACTCAGCGACTGCTGCTACACCGATTCAGTCTGTCAACACTAAATTTGGACACAAAAAGAACAAATGATGTTTTTCTACAGATGATTGTGGACGACCTGCTCTGAGGATCAGGTAAATGTGAAACTGAAATAAACAGTTTGTAATAAAGCAATCTCCACCTCCAGCTGCAGCACTAAATACCAAATAATTATCCAGTAATATTCAGTTCGGTCCAGATCTAGTTGGGTTTTTGTGGTTCTGCCTTTAAACACCACCATCATAGATTTGAAGTAAAACAAGATGATGGCGGCATAGACCTTCACTTTTATTGTAAGAGGCTTCACTAAAATATAACATTTACCATTTAGGAATTCTATTTATTTTTAGAAAATTATATTCTGTCGTTTCAAACAAGTACCTCCATTTTCAGGGGATCAAAAGTATGCGGACAAAGTGACAACTGTAAATATAACCAAAATTTTAAATATTTGAATAAAACAAATTACAGGTAAAGACTGAAGCCCACGGACATCACTGGATTCTGCGTTTCCTTCCTGCAGATGCTTTGCCAGACCTTCACTGCAGCCTTCAGGTGCTGCTTGTTTGCGGCTCTTTCTGCTTCAGTAACTGAAAAGCTGCTCTGCTGGGTTGAGATCAGGCGACTGACTGTCACTGAAGAATATTCAGTTTCTTTTCCTTCACGTTGTGTTCAGGGTCGTCATCCATCTGCACTGTGAAGCTCTGTCCTGTGGCTGAATGAGAGCAGAGAGTTTAGTCCTATACACCTCAGAGTTCATCAGTAAACACCAGTGAGCTGATCCACAGTCAGCCACACG
>OMLM01021296.1:0-17793 GCA_900302695.1 Helostoma temminkii | reverse complement strand
TGTAGTTTTAATAGTATATAACAGTTGAGAAATCCGCCATTGTGATTGGTTAACAACACAGTTTGACACTTTGGTAATTATCCACACCTACTTCCTCCTCGGCCTTTTAAAATAAAAGCACAGACGTTCTAAATGTTGCTAAAATAGTAAAATTACTTAACATAGCTCATGCCTAATTAATTATGAGCTTTTATTAAGACTATTCCTGTTTGGTAATTATCCATCCTTCTGTTTGGTCATCTATTGCTTTACACCTCTTCTTTCTTCATTAACTTTCTTCCTTTATCAATGTTCTGAAATTGTCATCTTTTTCTCTGTTTATTTTCTCTTTGTCATGTTTCTTAGTCAACTTTATCTTTTTGTCATCTTCATCTTTTTCCTCTTTGTGAACTACATTGTTTTCTCTTTCTCAACGTTTCCTCTTTCTCAACATTCCCTCTTTTTCATCGTTTTCTCTTTCTCAATTTCTTGTTTATGTCAGCGTTCATCTTGGACAAACTTTTCTTCTTTTTCAGCAATTTCTTGTGTGCTGAATGTTTAGCTGCGATCTTAAAGTAACGTGTCATCGGTCAGCAGCGTGTAAGCGATCAGCTCCCTTCCATCAACGTTACAGCTCTCCCACGTAATTTCTTCAGAAATTACTTCATCTAGTTCTTCCCTGTTATGTTGTTTTTTTATTATTATTGTTTTTTATTATTGTGCATCTCTGTGAGGATCTTTATCTTCTTTACATCTTCCCATCTTCGATTTGTTGCTCTTTTGTCATGTTGCGTGTGTGTGTAGTGAGTCTTTGCAGTAAATTTATGTCTGTTTGTAGTCATTTTATTTCTCATGGTTATTTTGTGTCTGTATGTGGTCATTTTGTGTTTGCTTGCTTTTTTGTGAATTAAAGTGAAAGTGAAATACCCAGCAGCAGAATATTGGCTTTTTATTGTGTGTCTCCTTTGAAAACTACATTATAATAATCCTGTTCATAGTAATCCCTCTATGATTGAATGTGTCTCAAATCTGAGCATCGTTTGTGCAAATAGAATTGCGCATGCGCAGCACGATGATATCGCCTGCCAACCCTTTTACTTCCTAATGGCCTATTTAAACGGTATTATTTTATTTCACATCTAGTGAAAATAAAATGCACCTTTTATTAGCAGCACGGTGTTTACCGACTATCAGTAGATGCTTGGTTAAATCCTCAAGACAACACTTGTTGCCTCTGGTGAGAACAAGGCTTCTGCCTATGAGAAAATTATAACAGGATGAATATTTAACATGTATCGGGAAATGCTAAGTGACGCTTGCTGTCCTGCTTTTCCCGTCATATTGCTTTGCCACCCTTGTCTTTATCTTAATCTATAACATAAAAAGGACAAAACATAAAACAACAGAGGAGTATAAATTAATTTAGATCAGTCTTAGCGGTGAACACGGATGTTTGTCTCTGCCATTATAACACATTCTCTTACATGATCTGACAAACGGATACACAACGGAGCACAATAAAGGACTTCTCATTTCGGTAACAGATAAACCCACCTGTAAAATCGGTCATCTCGATAAGGTGTCAGGTCCTCCTTCAGCTCGTTGTAGGCCTCTTGTACCTTCCTACAGAAGTATTTCAGCTCGCTGTACAGAGGGTTTTCCAAGCCGGACGAGTAGTCCGTGTCCATTATCACAGCGGCTGAAAATGGCGATGGGGAAACAATCCGCGGCCTTTGCAGAACAGCCAAATGTGTGTGTGACTGTATTGTTCCGACGTTTAATTGAAAGTGCAGCCAAAGCTGTTTTGTTTGTGTAGGTTGAGAGAAAGAACAAAAAAGCAGTAAAAAAACATAAGGGGGCGGAAACGCACAGCCCACACACCGGAGGATGAGTTCAGCACCACGGACAGAGACAGACAGAGCCCCCCCCCGATGACGGTGTTAAAGAGACATCACCTGGTAATATGTGGGTGCATGAACTCACCTGTTAAAAATACCCATCACTAGGTGTAATGAGTGATAATATCGCAAACAACTGGAGGTGATAGATTGTTGTAAATTTTAGATATGGTTTATATCGACATTTTATACGACTGTTTTACAGGAAAAGTGTTATTGATGTGTGGGGGTGTGGGGATCTGGGTTAATGAGACCAACAGCAGACGGGAAGAAACTGTTCTTGTGACAGGAGGTTCTGGTTCTGATGGAGCACAGCCTCTTGCCAGAGGGAGGTTTCTCAACATTGTTCATGAGCAGGGTGGAGGAGATCAGTCATTATCCTCCTTGCACACTTCAGGGCCCTGGAGTCATGGAGATCCTGCATAGCGCTAACGATGACTACATTATATAGGTGTGTCAGTTCCAGAGCTCTGGAAGGCTGCGTACTGGCTCACTGTCATGACCTACAATAGCAATATTTGCTGTTTGGTACCATAGAGGAGCCACCTTGTGCAAACGCCAGTCCAACAGCTGTTCTTCATATGTGGGTTAACTATGATGCAGGCTAAAATAAACCAGTTAATCCTTGAGCAGTTTAGTGATTTGAATTAATTTGTGGGCCCTGAATAAGGTCACTTTAATAGTTTAAATCTGATGTGGTACATGAAGTGGTTGTATTGAGAACACACTTAACCTGCCCTGGCATATTTGCCTTTATTGGTCTAGATTGGGACTTTCATATCCGTTAAATTTTCAATTTGACCAGTAGTTATGTTGACACTTGATTGGTGATGTTTTTCCCAGTAGGCATTCTAGAGATAATCATATGAAAATGAATTAAACTATTAACCTACGATAAACCATTTATGAACCAGCAGTCATTAATCTGCACTCCTGCGGGAGCTCTGATAACAGATTCATTTTAAACCATCTTAAAAATATATACGACTTGTTATATCTTATATGTATAACTTGATTATCCATGTATGAAGAACTAGGCCCACATCTCTGAATTCAACAATAACATATGATATTTAAGAAACAAGACAGTATTTCTCTGAAACAATGATGTTTTATTCAAAAGATGTGTGACATATACAGTTATAAAATAATTTACATGGCATGCCTTACTATCCATTCACTATAAACGTTCAGTCACCAAATCAGACATTTTTTCAAGTGTTTTTGTCATTTAAATCTACATCTACAAATACAAAGCACATATCTTTTCTAAAGAAAAGCCAAATCCTACAATATCTACAACCGGTCGTCTCATAAAATCAGTTTAAAGTGAATCCTTTAAACTAAGTCCATAGGCAAGTCTGAACATGAACTCAGTGGCTTACACTTGTGAACTTATGTGAACAATGTGGTTTATGTATGTGCGAGAAGCCATGACCACGCACACGTTTGAAGATAATAGATTTAACACTGATGGTATTGGTAGACAGCACAGTTGAATACAGACACACCTCGACTTGACAGTAACACTCTACACAACTAGTCTACCAACTACACTAAACTGAGCACTTACTCATTCACATCTTTTCCGTCAAATGCAAACTTCACGATACACTGAAAATTTGCCCGTCTCCCCCCCCAACCCGTCCCAACCCATGTTCCCGCCTCACAACTTGGGCTACACTTGTGACTTGTAACAAACTTATCAACACAAAGAAATGTTCAGGAAAACCCACAATATACAGCATGTATAGATACTAGATCTCCCTTAGGAAATAATCTTATAAATAAAATATACAAACCAGCAACCGAGAAAAGATGCTGAACGTAAAACAGTAACAAACTGTGGTCAAAAGTTATGACAAAGGATTTTATCCTAAGAAAATATTGCACAACTAACATGAAATGGGCATTTTCTTTACAGCATGCTTATGTTTTAATTTTTTAAAGATTTATTTTTGAAATTCTTTTTCAATCCTCACCCCTACATCCTGCCATCCGATAAATACCCCATTGTGATACAGAAAGATCACACTAAAGTACGTAATAATCTCATCGATCCATGGACCAGAGCTGGTCAGAAGTGATTTTGAGGGCGTTTTTTTTTATACGTAGTATATCCTCTAGGTTCATTTGTTCCAACTTAAAACATAGAATTTGGCACAAGTATTTGATGTAACCCTAATCACACCTATTAAATGTTATTAAATATTACTGCCTTTTTACTTATTTTGGCTACCATCTTATACAAACAAATCCTATTACAGATATTGGCATTATATCTAATAGTTTACCTCTGCCCAAGCTCCTATCATCCAGCACTGTTCAGTCTTTAATTCAATATTAACATAAGCCTCACTGCCTGAAAGAAAGGGGGAAATAAAATCCATAATTCAGTGTCAGCTTATGAAATCCACAGATTTCAAAAGCTTCATCCTTCATCTGAGTTTTGACTTCAAATATTCAGTAACAATGATTTCTCCTTTTTTTGTGGTATGAAAGCTTTGATCCGCAGCTGAAGTTATGCTTAAAACACAGTGGAGACAGGTGTAAACAGGTATCTGATCACCCGAGTCTCTTTACAACATTTACATATGGCTGATATGTATTTACATGACTTCTGAAAAGAGTATGAAATGGCATTGGTGAAATATACAAAAATATTTCCTGTACCTTGCTTACATATTTAGTGCGGTCTTTAATGGCAGGGACAGCCACCCAGCTAAACACTCACTTCACAGAAGTGACAGCAAGTGACAAATCACTTCGTGCCAGGGGTTAAGTTGTTCAATCCAGGCCTTGACAACTTTTTTCACGCCCATGTCACCATATGTAGACATTTCACTAAATACACAATATGCCGGTCAAAAGCTATTTGTACACCGCTCTCACCTGAAAATTCAAGACTACACAACAATATTCAAATTCATTCACCTGTCTCCCACGTAAAGCAGGTAAGATGAAATCCATGTTGATGGGGTATGAAGATTGTGTATCACGAGCAAGGACAAGAAAGTTAAAATTCATGTTTGAATAGATAAAAAAAAAAAAATGCAGGTATAAATTAATCCATGTAGCAGAGTAACACTTCTTCCTTCAAAATCCCAGAAAACCATGTGGAAACCACTGCAGTTCACCTCAGCTATAACCTTACTCCTTGACCTTTCCATGTTTCTAACAGTCACACAGCTTTCACGTCGGTGAAAGTGAACTGTGAACTATTAATAGTGCTCCTAAATGATGCATATATCAAAGCCTCAATTCCAGCCAAGACAGACTGAGTAACAAAAGGAATGGTAGAGGGCAAAAACAAAACACTGTCCTACCCTTAACCATGTTATTTAATAAAATCCTAAAAGCAAAAGCAGTATAATAAAGTTGTAACGGTTTCACTGAAAGTTTGTACAGCAATGGATTTCAGTGCCCAGTAGTACCTGTGTGCTCTGGAAAATAACTTTGATTTCCAGAGAGTGGTTTTCAAGTATTACTGCTGCTTCTTCTGCAATCTGCACACTGACCTCTCTCAGTTAACTGATCGATAAGCCTCCTCTAGCTAAAGCAGCATTTATTTGCATGGTGATCACCAAAGCTCAGCTTTTTGGCCCTACATGCATTGCATGGTGCCACTGACTGCCAAGTAAATGGGAAATCTGAGGGGATCCTTGGCAAAAGCAGCCAATGCTTATTGCACCAACTCTAATGGCAGCATTGTGTAGTGCAGCGTGATTGTATCTCTCTCTATGTGACCATAGCTTGTTCTACTCTTATCTCCAAAATCATTAAAGACAACTGTATCCCTTCAACAGACTGCAATTAAACCCCAGATATAACTCGGGGTAAGTAGTGAGGGGACATGTCATTTGAGGCGTTGAGTGACATTGGCTAAAGCCACTGCAAAGGCCTGCACAGCAGAGAATGGATACTGGAAGTCCAGGATGTAGGCATTACCATCAATCCTGCCAAACTGCATCACCTGTATCAAAAAACAAAAGAAGTTAGTAGAAGCAAAGGTGCCATCATCAACATAGTGTCTTTGTGTACATTATATTTCAAGTAAAAGAATAAGATAATTTGTAAAAGTTCAGATGAGCAGAACAAACAGTGAGCAATAGTTTAGAGCTCTCTTACCTGTCTGCCATCCAGTTCAATTTGAAAGTTCTTTGCAGATTCCTGTGTGACCCGCCCCCCAAAGTCCAGCTGGTAAACCTGTGTGGCTTCATTCCACAGTGGCTGCTTGTTGGCCATGACATAGACAAACCCCTGGCTGCCCAGTCCTCGGTCCTCCTTCTCGTTGGCCTTACGACACTTGATCTCGTCCAATTCATTGGCAGCCCTTAGGTTCCTCTTATTCTTCCAGCCCTTCTTACCACTCTGGCATTGGTTGAGTAGCTCATCCCCGCTTATGAACAGCTCTGGCTCACTTTCTGAACTGTCCTGGAACTCACTATTTGCAGCAGCCTTATTCAGCTTCTTAGCCTTCAACTGCTGCTCTTTCTGTCCCTTCAGCTTCTTCTTGTCCCTACCTCCTAACCGTGGACTAGGGATGAGTGAGTTAAAATCACCCAGACCTCTGCCATCCTTTTTCAATTTGCTCCCTTCAGCCAACTGTGGCACATTTGCCTCATCAGCCCGACCGTCTGCCCGCTTGCGGTTCTTCTTGCCAAACTTCTCAGATCTCTGTGGCACGGGGCTCTCTGTCAAGGAGAGCACTTCCTGAAAACCTTCCCCAGCCTCTGCCATGGCCTCCTGTAATCCTCCATGACTCTGCAGTTCTGCTGGTGGTGGTGGTGGAGGAGGTGGTGGCGGAAGAGGAGGTGGCGAGTTAACATTTTTGTCTACTGTCATGTGGGAAGTTTTGGGCGGTAGTGGCACTGCAGGACTGGGTATAGGGGGACAAGGATTATAAGAACCCCAAGGAGTGTGAAGGGCAATCGGTGGAATGGGAAGAGAGGCGCAAGCGCCACTTCCTGGATACATGGGTGGGAGGGGACAGCAAGCTAAGTTTGCCAGGTTTGCAGGGTAACCTGGTGATAAGACAAGGGTTGCATCTTGCTGTGAGAAGGGTACTGGTGCCACCACCTCCTTTGGGGAGGAGCAGGGGCGTGGTGACCCCGGGATGGGTTGGAGGTGCGCTCCAGAATAGGCAGTAGATGGAGGGTACTGTAAAGATATTTGGTAGCCTGCTGCTGCTGCAGCAGCTTGAAATGATGCGGCACTGGGGCTAATGGGAGACTTTGGAGAAAGGACAAAAGGCAGCCTGGACATATCCAAGTGCTGACCTGGACTAAGAATTAGTGGGGGTGGTTTGTGTGGTCCAGGAGGAGCAGTGGGGTTCAAAGTTGCTGTCCGTTCCTGAGGAACCCACACCTCCTCTGTGGCACCTGCGTCCCACTGGTAAGGAGGCGGGCGTTTGACGACCAGTCCTGATGCATCACTCCCTCCTAGTGCCAGATGCCTCAGTGACTGGTTCAGTGTTTCATCCTCAGTAAATGCTGAATTAACATAATCAGCTCTGTCTCTGTTACTTCCTCCGCCTGCTGCAGTCCCAGATCCTTCAAGAGAGCTCAGCAAGTTGTAAGACGACTGGGAGGCTAGAGGAGTAGCACTGTTAGAATGAACAATAACTGTGCTGTGTGGTGCCCCATTCCCTGGAGGGAAATCTTGTCTGATAATAGTTCCTCCTGCTATTCCATTAGCGCTCCCTGGGGCAGTGCCTCCAACACTGGACCCACTGCTACACTGACTGCAGGTGTATAAGGCTGTTGGCACCCTCTGCTGGAATGAGGCTGCTAGTGCACTATTTTTGGCCTTTGGAGGCAGTGGTCTAGGTGGTTCCAGCATCTGGGAAACTTTGAGAGCAGCCTCTCGGCTGTTCCTCCTGAGAGTGGCATGGATCAGACTGCTGTCAAGCCTCTGTCCAGGATTCCTGCCAACAGCACTGCTCTGATTGGCTGGGTCCGGGTATGGGGGTGGGTCTCCACTAGGTATGGAATAGCGAGGTGCTGTGAGTCTGTTGAGAGTGGCAGAGGTGTAGGGCAGTTGCATCTTCTTTTCAGCTGAGGAAGAGGAGGAGGATGAAGACGTGACCCTGAGAGTGGCAGAGCTGCCAGGTCCCTGGAGTGCGTACACATTCTGATTGCATACAAGGCGGGTTCGAGGACGACATACTTCCTCCACATTCCCACTGCTGTCAAATGTCGTTATCCTTTCATAACCCAATGGTGTGGGGTACTGCGCTTGTTGCTGACCTGAAGAATAAAGTGGGAACTCTCCCTTCTTCAGACAAAGGTCACCAGGGGGAGGAGTCCCACTAGTGCCAGCTCCTGTTCCAGAAGCAGCATTTGAGGCTGCAGTGGAAGCTGATGCTGAGGCGGCAGCAGCTGCTGCAGCAGCCACAGCAGCTGCCACTGTACCAGGGTAGGGCGGTGGGGGGGTCATCTTACTGAGCTCAAGAGGAGCACTGAAAACCAAGGTGTCACCCTCAGCCAGCTGTGAAGTCCGAGTAGTCTTGATTTTCAGTAGGTGCTCGTGTTCACCCCCCACGGCTCTCTCAACTACTAATTCAGCCGATGAATGAGGAATCTGGATCTGTAGCGCCCCCGGCTGGAGCTGGTGCACAGCTGCACCTGAAGGCTGTCCTGATGACATTGAGGGAACAGGGATCTGAATTTGAAGCTGCTGCTGCTGCTGCTGCTGCTGAAGTTGATGGTGGTGGTGCTGCTGCTGCTGATGTATTGAATGCTGCTGCTGCTGTGATTGCTGTTGATGATGCATTTGTTGCTGTTGCTGCTGAATTTGTTGCTGCTGTTGTATGTGCTGCTGGAGCTGCTGTTGATGCTGCTGTTGTATGTGTTGAAGGTGCTGCTGAATGTGCTGTTGCTGAAGCTGTTGTTGCTGCTGAAGCTGTTGTTGCTGCTGAAGCTGTTGTTGGTGGTGCTGAATTTGTTGGTGATGTTGTAGTTGTTGTTGGTGCTGCTGCAGATGGTGATTTGGTTGTTCCTGCTGTTGTTGTGAAGAATGATGAGTAGGTGGAGGTCCCACCATTAAGCGACCCATCTCCAATCCACCAAAAATGACCTGACCAGGACTGGAGTACCTGGTGGGTACTGTGTACTGGGCTGTCAAGATTGTGTCCTGGCTTTGGTCTGACCCACTGGCAGTCGCTCCAGCAGGGGTTGCAGTGGGATTCGTTAGAACATCCAGCTGAACATTTTGATTGGCTAGGAGGGATTGGACCAGACCAATGCTTTGGGCAGGGGACATGGCCTGGGCTGGACTGTGGATGGGGGCAATAGGGATGTTGACAGTACATGGTGGGTTGTCATCAGCGCTACCAGCAGGGCCTGTGACAGGCAGGTCATCTTCATCCTCACTGAAGACGTTGGGGCTGAAGACAGGTAGATTCATGTACTCCATGGAGATCTTACGCACCTCTGGCAGGTAGATGGTCATCTGTCTGGGCTGCAGATGGAGGAGGCTTGTTTTATAGATGACTAAGGAGAAAGGGGCAGGGGCAGAGTAAGAAAAGGAGAAAAACAGGACATTTAGAGATGGGACTGATTTACATTACTTTCATTCAATTAATAAATTATTCACTAAATTTGAGACAAAGTTGTAGATGACAAAAGCAGTTGATTGGTTACCTGCACCAAGATTGGTAGGCAAGAATGCAGCCAGCCCCACTATCTTGAACTTTGTTCCCCAAATATTGGATGTGACCTGAGCAAGGTAATTTTGCTGCAACAACAGAACAAAAATGTATGAGGTGCATGGATGCATGACCAAACTACAACACGCAGAACTGCAGTAGCAGGGGCAAGACCCTTCTCATTTAACCAAATGATTTGACTTTCACCTGACTGATGTCATCTAGAGGAAATTCCCTTCGTGTTAGACTGGGTGACCCAATAGAAGGCTTCCGTATAGGTAACCGTGGTGACCTAGATATCTCCTGTGTGGCCCGGGACAGCTTGGGTGATTTTCTGGGATCAATGTTGATCCTGTTGGTAAAGGGACAAACTAAGTCTCTACAGAGAAGGTAGCAAATAAAAAAAAAAAAAAAAAGGTTTAGGCATGCAGTGAAACGAAAAACTGATATAGAATATTTCATTAAAATCCATTATTCACACAAAGGGTTAATACAAAAAGCGTACACCTTTAATACCAACACTATAAAATGCATCACTGATATACGATCTACAATTTAAAGATTGGATTAGATAGAAATGCTAATGTGTCAAAACAACAAGCGTCACAAAACAGAAGATATTAGTTTGTGTAGAATACACAGGTCAGAGGTCTGGTTACCTGGGCAGTTTGGGGGATTTGCTGCCCCTGGATATCTTCGGAGATTTCTTCCCAACCCAGTCATCACTCAGTTCAATGTCACTAGAGTCTGAGCAGTTACAGCTGTCGATCATAGCAGATATCAGACTGTTGCTGTATATCTCATCTGAGGAGATAAAACAGGATAGAAGGTGAAATAATGTACTTGTTGACCTGGGTTATAAATGTGCAGTTCTCACAATAGATACACCAGATTTGCACTATTCGGCTAACTAAATATGACATATTACATGGCTGTTACAAAGGGACTACATTGAGAAGAAACATGACATTTATCAGTAGATTTATCAGCAGATTTTTTTTGGCAACGTGGAGGCAAGAGGTGCTGCTTGTTCCATTTGTTCCAAACTGATGGTTTAGTAGTTTTCAATCCCTTTTACCTCATCCAAAAAGAGTCTGTGAATAAGTGCTGCTCTAGTTTAGGTCTAGCCAATTTATTTGATGGACATTAGTGTGAATGGGCTGGAACCATTTTATAGCTGGCTTCATTTATCACTGCGTGGGTTGATTTATGACAAACCTAGGTGCCATCAGAGCCCCCATTAAGCAGCTTTTAATTAACATGGGCTCAGTGTTCCCCAGGTAACATTGGGAAATGATTTTTTGTTCATTTATGTTCTGTTAAAAAAAAGAAAGTTCTGCTTTACCTGTTTTTCCATCCGTCTTGGGGTCCATAATGACAAACTCTGGACGGAGTTTACTAATTCGCCTGCCCTTGAGAATAGGCACCAAACCCCCAAGGTACTCCAAGTACAGAGTGTAACATGGGCCTCCAACCTCAGGGTTGTCTTCAGTACGCTTCATTGTACAGTGCAGGCGCTCATTCCCAGCTGTTGGATAGCTCACAAAATCACGCATGTTGTTGGGATCTGGAATTGGGGGCTGGAAGAAAAATTGTCAGGTTGTAGTTAAGTTTACTCACTACCAGCACAAGCGAATGCCGGGCTATTAAATTTTATAGTGTTAAGCTACACTTCAAATACATTGTCAATTAGCCTCGGTTTATTTAACATTCAGCTTAGGTTTATGACAGCACTCTCATGCATCAAGACTGTTTCCTGGAAGCTCTTCAAATATATATTTATGATTTTAACAGATCAAACACCCTACTGCCTTGTATTACCTTGATGGTGGGGATGAAAGCTGCAGTGACGTAAGAACAGAGGCGGGAGGGCATGGTGAGCTTGGCAACATCTTTTTCCTCCTTCACTGCTGTGGCAATGCCCTGCTGACAGAGGAGCTGCAGGCTGGCAACGCGGTGCTCCACTCTCACAACGTATAGTGCTGGGCCACATGCCAAGAACAGACGAGAGTCCCTGTGACCCCAGCACAGCGTAGTGATGGGGCGCTGCAGAGTAGTGGAGAAGATACACTGGAAATTAAAGTTTTGTCCAATTTATTAAAAACTGCACCACATCCTTTCAAAAGTGTAATGTCTCGTTTGGAAGATGGATGAATGTTAAGGTGTTGGACTATGATAATTCTTTCCTGAACTTGCCCAGCTTTATGAAAACAATCTGGTAGAAAGCATCAATGATAAACACTTATGGTAGGCTCAAAAGATGTAACCTTGATGTATCTTCAAGTTACTTATACCATATCTTTAATTCCAGACAGTGCAATTAACTGATGGCTGTATGGTGGTGCTGGGAGCTTATGCACTGAAGCTTAAAAAAACACGTGGAAATGGAAACACAACTTTAAAATGCTCTCAATACAGAAAACACAGCCAAACATAGAAGTTTATCACCTGTGTTGGTGTGTCCAGTGTGTAGATGTGTTCACCCCGAACATTGTAGAACTTGACAATGGCATTTCTGGTGGGGGGCGGACAGGATGGGTCAGGTGAAAGGAGTGTTCTCTCCATCCCTGCCACTGCTAGGAGGTCACCCTGTGAGCACCACTGGACCACCACATCTACCGCACAGGACGCACATGCAAAAATACTTGTAATGTTATGAATCATATGATTATGCAGCCAATTTGATAATGGATTGAAAACAACATTCCTTGAGAGATAATTTCTAAGTAAACAGAGACAAAGCTGCTGGAACATTCGATACAGATTTATGATGCGACCATATACCTTTCAGACCGGTGCGGATGACAGTGGGAGTGAGGTCATCGTAGTTGTTCATCAGGCTGATGTCTCCAGAGGTGAAACTGACTGTCAGCAGTGGTTTCTGGCTGTGAACTGAGAAGAGACAAAGAACAACAACATCTTAGAAAAGGTGTGTGGTGACAGGTGACAGATGGCACATGGCATCAAGCACAAGCTGTTCGCCTGTGAACACAATTATTACTCTGTTATAAATCTGTTTATTATTTAAGTAATATGGTACAGTTAGTGGATGTCAATAGTGTATCCAGCGATAAATAGTGTTAAATGTATACAATAGGTTTACATGGCAAAACACAGTAAGCCTCAGGAAGACTTGTTACAGTCACAGTGAAATAATAAGTGTCTTATGTTATGTTGTTTTCAAGCAAAAATGTCATCTAGCTTTATACCAGCTTCATTGCCTAATACATGCTTGATCACTGTGAGAATTTTGGGTTTGGTGTATAAAAAAAGCAATCTGATAGCATCAGCTTAAGCTTTCAAAAACTGAAGGCTATTTCCCTTGACATTTTAAAGAGCAAATAATTAATAGACAAAATTAATCAGGCAGCTTATTCCTCAATGTAAATAACTGTTACTTACTAAATAGAAAGCCAGCCATAGAAACAGACTGGATGTGAGAAAGACAGGTGTGTATGTATGTATGTATATGTGCTTATTTGCAAGGCTGCATGTGTTTACTGTAGGCGTAGTTGGAGGCAACAACAGCTCCACATTTATGGCAGCCATAACTCATTTTCGGTAAGTTTTCCCTTCATGTTTCCTATCATGGGAACACACATGAGCATACACACACCTTTCTGCTGCAAAAAATGTGATACTCTTTAGAGAACCACGCATCTATCTCTATTAAGACAACCCTGAGCTTCTTTTTCCATGGAATCTTGCAATGACCCAAATACCAACACATATAAAATACCCATCTTTTCTCACAGTACTGTAATCAGTTTACAGTGAGCGTTGCATTAAATCAGATATATGATGCTGCTGTAAATGCACTGTGTTGCAGTGCAGTGGATAATAGGTCATAACTGTATATCATGACAGAGAGAAATGGCAGGTATAGGAAGATACTGCCTGGTGTGTCAGCCAGACTGTCAACTTGAGAGATAATTTCAATTGGCTCCAACCAATTACCATTGACTTGTTTAATTAGTGACATGGAGCATAATCTGTGTTCCAGCAAAGACAAGCACTTTTTAGCTTTTCCACTTGGCCTGTGGTGAAGGGAGGGGAAAAAATAATAATTTCAGACAAGAACTCAGTTGAGGACTTGAGCAGATGCTACTGGTAAATAATGGCAACACCATTTCCTAGGCCTATAAAACTGAACAACTTTGATTTCCATTAACATTGTGCTGTACAGAGGTGTAAGGAACCTTTGTAACATAAATAATACCAGCACCTTTCCTAACTAGGCATACCATACAGATTTCTTAACATAGTAACAATGCATCACCACATTACTCTCACTGACAATGTTTTTGTTCTCCAGTACAGACAGCCAGTGTCACTTTTGGACTTTTGAAAATCTTATAAAACTAATTTAAAGACAATCCACTTTGAGGAAAAATCTACGATTGTCCACTTGTACTGCACAGAAGAATTTAGCGACACACAGCTTTACACTGATACAACAACACCATTAAGAGCAAAACGGGTCCAGTGACAATGTCAGCACAGACGCTGAGGGTATGACTTCCTGCACCATTATTACAAGCCTCTAAGCATAGCTTTTATTCAATTAACAAACCTTAGGTGGCAATGAGGTATTCAAGGTCTCATAAAAGAACAACTTTGGGGTGTGAGCTACAATAGAGACCAAAGCCTTTTTTTATTTTAAACTAGACATTTAAAAAAGACAAAGACAATCATAAGTGCAGAAAACGCTAAAGACTGGCTATATCTGAGCATGTTTTGTAATATTGTTTGTTTCTCATAAATTGATTTATTATTTCTCTTTTAAATCTTAAAAATAATAGGGCAATCATATTAATCTAATGACTCATATCAACCTGTACACCACCCTTTCCAAACATAACTTCTCCCTCCTCCTGGTGCCCTTACTTGTACATCTTTCCCCTTCCCCTTGGTCTATGAGGAGCAATTAACACACAGATTATGCACTTAGATCATGTTTACACTGGTAAAAATGCATCAGTTGCATTTTTTATTTGCCTCCTTTATAGAAAATATAAGCTTCCAAGTTAACTACTTAAACTGAGGGAGGTAGGGCTGAGTGCTTTCACACCTACATACTTTGTTATAATTAAATCAAACACTAGCTCATTTCCCTTCCGGGTGTTGTTCATTGAACTTGAGGAGTCACCTAAGAATGACATGGCAAGAAAACATGTGGGAAGATGATTTTTTTTTTTTTGTTCTTTTTGAAGAAGTGGGGTGACTGAGGACTGAGCGTGATCACAGAGATGTATGTTCAAGTCAAACCCTAAGCAGCAAACCTTGTGGTGGGGAGTAGTCATCAGAGTCTGTGTCGCTCTCACTGCTGTCCTCCACCAGAAAACTGGGGTAGTTCCAGGACATGCTGACAATGCCATCCGACTCATGCAGCAGTATGTGGGCCAGCATGCGTCCATGGCAGTCCATCACTATCACCTGTCCATCTGCAGTACCAAACAACACCTGGGGAAGAAATACCAAGAGGTTTTTGAAGAAGAGACACAATAAGGGAAAATTAACTTGGACACAAAGACAGACACACAGACTGAAACCTTGACGACACCCAACCTGAGCTGACAATTTATAAGCATGAAAGCAAAAACACAGTCTAACAAACAGATTAAGGACAGAAAGTGCTTGCTGTCACTCACAACTGATCTCCCTCAGGGTCCGTCTCTGCCTTCTGAATGACACATCTATATACTAAAACTGACAAATGAAAATTTCTACCATAAATATATCTATTAATATTCATGGTACTCTGGGTTGGTGTCATACACAATAAATCGGTGGGGCATGTGTGAAAGAGAGTGTGTTACCTGCTGGTCGTCAGGGGTCCAGATACCACAAGTAATCTGGCTTTCCAGATTGATCTCAGAGGACCAGTGCCTCTGCCCACTGACGGAGCCCACCAGAACAAAGCCATCACGGTAGGAAATGAGAGCCTGAGTGCCATCATGAGACCAGGTGAAGTCACTCACCTACAAGCAACAGTCAGGTACAAATGAAATGTTGTTAATGGGAGGTTTATTAAATTGAAAATATCTTGGTTAAACCTGAACTTTCTGTACAGCATCAGTAGCCTCTGGTATTCTTTGAATTGTCATTTTGTAAAAAACTAAAACTGTCATTTGATGAATAAGCTCTCAGGCAGAAAAGTTACTGGCAAATGACATACAGTAATAATCAATGAATCATTTAAATAATTTTACTAGAAAAATGTCTCCAATTTCAAACATGTCGTTTCATTTGTCATATACGTTTGGTAATTTAGAATGTTGTGATTCTGGACTGTTGCTCAGACAAAACAAGGAAATATTAAGATGATGCCTTGGGCTGTGGAAAACTGCAAAGTGCTTTTCACAGTTTTCTGGCATTTTAGAGAAAAAATAATTAGTTATTAAACAAGTAAACACTGAAAAATCAAATATCTCCTCAATCACCATTAAATAATTATAAAGACAGTTTGTCACTTTAAGACGAGCACAGTCTTTACAGCCCAACAAAAATGTATTTACACTTTTAACTCATGGTAGCTTTGTCACTTTGAAATTTCTAGTTTTATCACAATATTAACAGTGACCAGTGCTGTCAGATTATCTGCTAATAAATAAAAAACATGGCCTTTTTTAATGACAGGATCTGAGACAACTGGAATAACAGCCACCTCACCATCTATACAAATTCATACAGTTGAATGAAAGAAACCTTAAACTTTCCAGGGGAAAAAGAACAGAGATGCTCTTTTAAACAGCATCCATACCATATGTTTGAAGACAGAGGCTATTGTTTAGCCTGTCATCTAGTCACTAAATTGATCACAAGGATGTGTTAGACTCAGTTCAGCAGATGACAGTTATTGATGGATGAAACCTACGCATCATATGCTTACTTAGCAGTTATTATGTAAATCAGTACATACAATGTCTGAGATTTTTTTTTTTTAGCTGGAAAATGCTGGGAGGCAAAAGGTTCACAATATGGTGCAAATATGCAAGAATTATCTTAATGTGATTGGAATGATGTTATATTAATGGAAATCTTCTTGTATTTTGCTTCTGATACTGGCCATTTATGTGCATTCACTCCATTACACTTTCATGAATATTATTTTTGTTCTGTATATGTTTTCCACATTCTGTGCCAGTGCAAAGGAAAATTACAGCAGTTGTTAGTGAAAATAAACTGTTAATTATTTATTTACTTCGTGTGCAGTTTCCATGTGCATCTTACCTGAGCTCCACGGTCATTGACCAACTCCACAGACCAGCGGCCCTCATACTGGATCCAAACAAATATCCCTCCATCTGTATCACAGGTGGCCAGTTTCTGGAATGGCTCATTCCACCGCACCAACACCACCTTAAAAGAGAAGAACGACAACAGTGATTTGGAAACTCTTGTCGTCATAGCAGCTAAAGCTTCTGTACCTGTTGAGATCCTCTAGTGAAATTATTACTTTCAGTGAGATTTGCAAATGAAACTCCAAATTGTGCTGCGTGTACTTTGCAGTCAGATTATGTATTTGTGTCCTTCTTTGACATAGTATTGCTGTCCTACAAAAAAGTGCCTCATCAGAGTGACCTTGTTCAGGACACTGAACCCTGGCTATTACAGAAAATTTGATTTAATAAAATTGTCTTGTGTTCTTTTGTATCATACTTCTCCTCAAACACGGACAATTCTAAGTAAAGAAATAAAGTCTTTTGACTGAATTTGAGTTGAATTTCTAATCTGAAAGAGACAATAAGAGATGCAAAGAAAGATAGGTAGGAAGTGAAGGGAAATAAGTGCACTGACGCACGAACGTTCTTGCAGAAAAAGAGCTATATTGTGGTTGACAGATCAGACACATTGTACTGCAAAGTGTCTAATTGCTAGTTGACTCAAAGATGCATAGATTTCTGTATTTGACCAGAACTAAGTGGATACTGAGATGGATCATCACTAGCCTGTGGAATGACTTGCAGAGTGTTAATAACTCACAACCAAACTGTTCATAAGCTCTTTCTTTGTCAGTGTCACCCATATCACCCATTACATTTTACCTCCAACCCCATCTTCGCTGGAAGTCACCATCTGTCTGGTCTTCTGGAGCGTGACTCAGCCATATCTAGAAGAATAATCCTATGCAAGGAGCGGCTCCACTCTCACTGAGTGAAGCACGTGGGCTGTACACACTCTAACACACAACACAGGACAGGTTTTAGCAGGGCTCATTCTCCCTGAGTGCAAAGCCAACAGATCAGTGTCTGAGAGCTGGATAAG
>OMLM01021294.1:49420-78203 GCA_900302695.1 Helostoma temminkii | reverse complement strand
GGGTTTTCCTTATTATTTAGTTATATTGTAAGGTCTTAAACCTTACATTGTAAAGTGCCTTGAGATGACTTTTGTTGTGATTTGGAGCTATATAAATAAAGTTGAATTGAATTGAATTGAATTGAATTCTGTTCTCTAGGGTTCTACTCAGTTTCCAGTTTGCTTTCCCTGATCAGTGAACACATGCCAATCAGTCTCTCTTTGAGTTACAGCTGAACCTAAAATAATGATGTTACAGAGACAAAAATGAGTGGCAGGTGACAGGTGGACTTCACTATCCTATCCTACGATGTTCAGAAAAAAAATACTGGTCTCTTTCTGTTTAGAAGAGACACTTGTAGTATATCAGAATTCACTAACTATAGGTGTAAACAGTTAACATATCTACTGATCACAGACCCTCATGATGGGATGTCTAATAATGCTTGTATGCATAATATTAATATAGAGACTTTTACACAATATCTTTGGGAAATTCGAACCATTGCAGTACAACCCAAATATTTTCCATATACGTCGCAGTTTGTTATGACATTTGTTGCACTTTGGGTGATTTTAATGTAGAAAGAGTTTCAAGAGTTGCCCCGCCCTCCCTGGGACAGAAAAAAAACCAGTGAGGACTCTCCGTCCCAAGTCAGAGTCAGGACATAAACTCTGTGAACAACTTTCCTTTAGTGGCAGCGCAGCTTTGCCAGCTCAAAGACGCAAGGTAGGCAGCGTGACTTTTACGAATAAAACTCTAGATGTCATTGCACGACTTGACCCATTGAAAAATTAAGATAATATCTTTACGGGGCGAATGTTTAGATTATTTATTATGGTCAAAATTAGCTGGTTTGGGAAGTTTTTTGAATCAACCCAAAAGAAATGAATAACCGCGTTTCCAAATGCCTGTGCGTATAACGTTACGAAACTGAAATTCAAAAATCCCCAAAGCTGAGTCTAATTAAGCAAGTTAAAAATAGTTTAGTGGATTGATTGTGAAATGACTGAATTCTGGAGTGAGCACTTTCCTCTCAAATACCCTCATAAATAAGTGAGTCATTAATTCAATCATTATTATCCAGAGTGTAGATGCGGGAGAAGTGTGATTGCGCATGTGGATGTGCGCCAACGCGTGTGTGTCAAGTGAACATAAGGATGAAGGTTTGAAATGCGACTTAACAGCGAACTGATCGCTAAACCAAAAATAAAAAGACCATTAGACTGAATTCGCGGTCCTGTCAAGGTCTAACCAGGTATGCCAGTTTCATTCTCACTCCATCAATTCTCCTCATTGCTCGGCGACATTTTCCACAGTTCATTTTTCCATTTCACTTTTGAGTGTTGAATGTAAGCAGTTTGGGTTTTGGTTCTGCTGGGCTGAGCTCAACATTGTTACCATAGCAGAGCGGCTGCAAGATCTGGTAAAATGATTTTGTACCCTGGGCACACAAAGACATCATTGATACTCTAAATGGAGCTGCAGTACACTTGTTCTGTGACTTTGCCTGAATTGTGAAAGAAAACAAGGCTACTGATGTTTTGATGGCCTCTAGACCATTTAGGTGTCCTTTAAATGTAATTTCTTTTAGATAGATGCACTGTATGTATTGCTCACCTGGAAATACATTTCCCAATATAAGTGCTGTAACTTGTGGGATACTTGTAGACATGTAAGGTGTCTCTGTTGAGGAAAACTTTCTGTGAACAGCTGTTCCTCTTTTGGTGGGAATCCTTTCCAAGGACGTGGAGTTTAGGGCATTTAGGGAAAAAAGTGATAACAAAATAGTCTGTGGAAATAGCAAACTGGTTAGAAATATTTCAGCAGGAAATGTCTAAGACAACTTAGTCATGCAAAACAATTTTGAGTTAATCTCTAATTCCAGAGGTTTTAGCCTGAAATGTCACATAAGTCTCTTGCAGTTGGCAAAAATATAAGCAGCAAGGAAAAAACAGGAACACTTAAATAGAAAACACCTGGCTTTCAATATGCTCTCTGATTTGAAGTCACATCACTTACTCACAGGATCAAGTCTGTCATATTCTGACTACGTGCTGCCATCCTGTCTCTGCACAGTATAGTACACAAAAAATAACATCATATGTATCTAGCAAAACTTTGTATTACTTTATACATTGTATTATGTCAGATTTATTCATAATAGTGCTTCTACTAGTTGTATGCTATCCCTGAAAGAGCAAAGTTTGCTGAAAAAACATGTTATTATAACATGGATTGTATTTGAGTATTTGCACGACATTCCCAAAATATTTGGGGGAAGCTGACAATTTTATGAGAATGGACATGCTGCAAATTGGAAAACCAGATAAGCACTTATCTGCACAACATACTGTTTTTGTATGGCAAACTATATCATTGTCATAGTAGGGTGGTTTTGTTATTTTATCAATGTTTTTTCAACAACTTCAAATTTTGTTAGTTTATTATTGCACGTATTCCCCTCAGGCAACTTTACTTTTGGCCAGATTTCCATATGCAATCAAATGCAAACCACAGCTTTTATCCAATGTGGTGCCGAAAGATTAGGCATGAAAAACTGCATTTGGCAAGTTGTCAAATTAAACATATACGTTTTATAATGTATGTGAAAACAAACTAAAAAAATGAGAAGCTTGTTGAAGCTGAATACTAAAGAACCTTTATTCTGTAAATATATCATATATATCAACCACTGTTTATTTTCACAGGCTAAAAGAAAAAGCCTCATCTGGAATCAAATCTAGCCTGAAGAAGAGTTTACTGTGAAGAACTGACTTGAATTATTGTGCAAGTACATTTTATACAAAATGAATATTCAGAGGGCAACATTGTTTTTATGCTGGATGATCCTGTGCATGGACGTCTGTCTAAGCCAGAATGACTGCACAGGTGTGGACTGTCCTGTTCTGCAGAACTGCATTGAAACAGTTTTAGAGATAGGTGCCTGCTGTCCCACCTGTACTCAAAAAGGCTGCACCTGTGAGGGTTACCAGTACTATGACTGTGTCCAAGCAGGCTTTCGGCATGGGAAAGTCCCAGAGGGGGAATCTTACTTTGTGGATTTCGGAAGCACTGAATGCTCCTGCCCCCAGGGAGGAGGGAGGATAAGTTGCCATTTTATACCATGCCCTGAAATTCCCCCCAACTGTATCGACATTTTACAACCTGCAGATGGATGTGCGCAATGTAGGAGAATTGGCTGTTCTCATGGCACCAAGAAGTATGAGGCGGGACACTCCTTTCAGATGGACCAGTGCCAGGTTTGCCACTGTCCAAACGGAGGTGGAAAATTTACGTGTTCATCTATCCCTGGCTGTGACCTGAACAGTGTTAATAAGCCCATGTTGGTAACAACTGAGAACAACAATCGTTTGAGAGACATTAGCACCCATCATGAAAGTCCTGTAGAACCATTTTCCAAGCTGCGTCTGGGAAATACTCTCCCACTGTATAAGCCAGACCCACCCCATTTTGGCACAGAGGATTATGACTATACACCGGCTGAGCCAACATCTTCCACTATCCAAAGTCTGTCACAACCCGTGGAATCTGCCACAGTACCACTCGTAGACTCAAGCTCCATTTCCTTCACCTCAACTTCTCAGAGGAGTTATGATCGACGACAACCTAAAAAAAGCACAAACCCAGTGAGAAGCAGAGAGGATGAGGTCATACATGACACTACAGGGGCTCAGAGTGAAACTTCTACATTGCTGACAACTACAACCGCACAGAGAGAGACCACAGGGAGCCACAGGTCACAAGAGGAAACTGGTGAAAGGAGCAATAAGCAGAACAGTGACAGAATCAGGGTGAATCAGGACACTTTAAAGGATACAGCAGATGCTGTCCATACCAACAAGGAGGGCAGGCACTTGGGCCATCACAAACATAGTCAAGGCGGTCACACTGGAAACCATGGTGGCTCTCATTCTGGTGTACTAGAAAAAACCTCAGAGGAGCAGAAGCAGCCCAGTAAAGAAGAGCAGTTTTCCACAATACAGTTCAAACCCACCAGCACAACTCCAATCAAGATGAGCGAGAATGATGATGAGCTTCAAAGACAAACCCAAGCTATGTCTCAGGACATAGCAGAAGATACAGAAGGTAAGTTTGCATTTATTAAGAATTTGGCATTATTCTAAACTGAGCAGCAGTATCCTAACTCTTCTTCTTGATGAAATGAAATCTGAAACATGGAATGTTTTGACTCAGTCCATCACAGTGTGATGACTTATTGGCTAGTAAGGACATTGTTAGGGCCTCACGTTTTCACATCTTCCTTCTCACATCCTGTCTTTTGAGAAGGAATTCACAATCACTCAGTTGTCCAGGAAAAAAAATTTTCCATGGAAAGTATGTTTTCCCAAGATAGTATTTATATACCTTACGCAGAAGAAAAAATAACTATAGTTTGTATGTAGTCATTGTCATTCATTTAAGATGAGAGAAAACTATATTTATTTCTCTAGAGGTTTGTAGGGAGCAATTAATACTAAGCCTGGTGCCGTGTTTAAATGATTATGCTTCTAATGCATCTGATAAATCCTGTAAGACCAGCTGAAACTGTGATGTCTGTGATGTAGTTTACTGGGGTTGTGCCCCCTGTCGGTTTCCTTCATGTGATTATCAGCATGTTGTCAAACAGATTAGCTTCCTTCAAGGCATTTAAGCTAAATGTGAGATAGAAAGTAGATGTTGAAATGATTACCAGGATTCAAGAAGATGACTCACACTGCACAGGAAAAATGAGAAAACTCACCATGGATTAGTCAAATTTGGTCACAAGTTTTCTATAAATATCTTTTCTAAATCTCATACAGGGTCATGATTGTGTCCCAAAATTGAGGTGTTTTAGGTTTTAATAATGCAGTTCATAATATTTCTAAACTTTAAATTAATATTATCTTATACTTTGTTATAATACTTGTTAAGTATATTTGTGAACAAAAATAAATAATCTTGTTAAATCATCCACATAATCACTTCAGTGGCTTATTATGTTGAGGATTTTGAGAAGTCTTTCTTATTTGTGGTATCTTGTCCAGCAAACTACAATCTTAGTGTTTGTTAGCCTACCTTACAATACTATGATTTTAGTGGAGACCTGTCAGGACTTTTCTTTCCTTTCAGCACCTGTCCTCTTTTGGTATGCATAGCATATGCTGAATGCTTATGTGAGGTGGGAATGAACTCAGGGGTACCTGTCAAATCCACTTACCAGAATAAAGTTGGAGAATATATGTTAAAATGGACTGTTTGTGGCCATGATACTATTTATTACAGAAGGTTGTAGACTCAGTTCTGCGTTAAATGTGACACTGTTTGTGGATGTTGATGAGCCAGTGTAAAAGCTTTTTTATTTATTCTGGGGAAAAATACATTTCATAGACATAATCAGACGTTTTCCACACCGTGCATAGGATGAAGTCCAGCTATTCAGTTATTCAGTACATTTTAAATTCATGGTAGAAGAGTTCAAGTAGTGTGGGTTTTTCTCAAGGGATACAGCAAGGATAAGAAGCCTGAACGAACCAGTAAGCCAACCAGTTTATAGGTTGGAGTGACAGTCCGAGGGTTCACTGGTGAAGGTCGTCAGAGTGAGGGAAGTAGAAGAACAGTGACATGTTAAAGTACAGACAGGAAATACCCACCTGATAAGGGCCTTGACTAATGACGGTTATCAGTGCCATTAGCTGTGAATGCCAAAGTTATTTGGAAAGGAAAAGACAAAGCACAAATAACAAGAACAAAATCATTTTTCACTAAACGCAAATGAGGGGCTTTGCTAAGGAGCACAGTCCAAAGCAAATGTTATTCTTTTCTTTCAGTCAACAACTCCTACTCCTTTGCCCTCTCTCTTTCCAACCAGATGCAATGTGTGCTCAGAAGGGGGATGGGATTGTTTAGACTTTCTGATGCTGGGCTGGACCTGGTATAGGATTTCTTTTGGGGTTCTACCTGTAAGCAGCATAATACCCATGTGATGAATGAGACCTCTGTTGTGGCTTGATTGCCAGACGCTACTCACTGCTCCCTCATGAGCCAGTGTGATTACCAGTCTCCTGTCTAAGGCTGCTGGTTTCCCAACCTTCTCAGAAATCACCACATCTGAAGCACACCTCCACACATACTCCTCTCGGTAACGTTCCTTCCTATTTAATCAAACACCAACCACAATGTTAGACATGGTTGGGTGTTGGTATAACCCATGCCTGAAGTACACAAATAAGCTCAAGCACTTTGTCAACAGCACTGTCACAACATGCTGCATATGGGAGTGGAGTGAACAGATGTATAATTTTCCTTAGGATGAAAAGGATGTGGATTCCAGAGCTGGCCATGTGAGAGTGCATTCCTACTGTACCATTACCGTGAAGATTAGTGTGAAGAAGATAACACTCTAGTTAATCTAGGTTGCATTCTACGTCATTTCCAGGAATTTTGACATATCTCCCATCCACAACATGTACTTAGTGAAAAACCATGTGATCTACATGTCACCCATGCTTATAAAAAAGAAAATGTCTACTCCAGATGTAGGAACTCATGCATAAAGAGACCCAAAGTATAACACAATAGCAGATCTGCGTGTTGCATTCATCTGCATTTAACACAGGTTTTAACACATAAGCACAGTGTAGGTCTATAGAGATGTTTTCAGGTGCAATGTACAACATAAACATTCATGTTTTCTCCTCAAACCTCAAAACCAATTAGGTTATATTATCCCTCAGTGCTACTTTCATCCATCAGGTCCTACAACATGATTTGGATGGGCTTCCTCTGGCAAGAAATTAGCAAATTTCCTGTGTTCTTGTGAACACACCATGGAATATATAATTCGTAATAAATGGGAAACAGGCTCAAATTACTGAACTGTGGAGAATAATTGGTCAGAGGTGTTGTGCAGAAAAATCTTTAACCAATTTAATATGCAAAAAACTATTTAAAGCAGAAACATTACAAAACATCATGCATGTTTATGCAGGGGTGTGCCAAAAACATGTGTGGCATCTTCTGAGGCACAAGCTATACAAGAATTCAATCCACCATCGCTTACTAATTCTGATAATATGTGTTTTATAGTTTCCTTCAGTTATCTGAGCATTTGGAACAGAGGTTACTGTGTAAAACCATCAAAGGCATAGGCGAGCTCTTTGGGCTCACATAAGCTAACTATAACCCCTGTTAAGACGCCAAAAAGACAGATCACACAGGTGTTGGCTCCTAATCTTGGGAGGATTAAGACATAAATTGTCAGTAATTGAAACCTGAATAAGTCGTTGTGGAAATGAAGTCATGTGAATCGCAGCAGAGCCCTCCCTGTTGTTGTATGTTACAACCATCTGTTGTTGGACAATGATTATGTGTTTCAGAAGACGCAAAACCACTAAAAGGAATCGTGTTGAAGGTGAGAAGAACGTTGAGTCACTCCCTCCAGAGCTTAAGACAGACAACACACATACAGAACCACAGACATGCTTTTAAGCTTTCAGCATCAATCATCTGACATGTTCAACCACATAGGTTTGTATCTCAGAGACCCTTGGCGTGTGCTGTTACCTCCAGCCCACCTGTATTGTAAATCATTGCCAAGTCCACAAAAGAAAAGCACATGAGCCTTGATTAGTGGAGGTGCACTGCTTTATGACACCTCCAGACATGTTGAGAGCTGCCTAGCTCCATATTTTCAAGATATGCGATGTCGCTAGTTTTTAAATTTTGACAAAAGCAAAGCATCTGGTGTTAATGCTAGTGTAATAGATATAATGACAGATCTGGAAAACAGAAGAAGTCCTTCACTGCCTTTCAAGTGTATTTTTTAGATTTATATTGTGCAACCACAATAAATCAACTTAGCTAATTATTGCACAGATGAATGGAATATGTTGTATAGGCTTAATTAGAAGGTCTGTTCTAAAGATGGGAAAAGAACTAGGCAGCTTCAGCCACACCCAAGTTAAAATAGCTTATCATTGTTTTCATCCCAAGTAACTAGAAACCAGAAAACAAAAACAAAATTCTATATGCTGTTATATACATCCCACATTCTGGATGGACACATGGAGCCAATGTATGTATTCCTCATGATCTGATTCCACCTGAAGAAAATGAATAGGAGGCAACAGAAGGGGGATGAATAATTATTATCTTTTTATATACATTCATTCAGGTTCAAAGGGAGTGTTTAACTACATGGCTGGCAGAGATACTGTAGTTATGTATGAAAGAGTTATTGTGCCTTTCAAGGTTTAGATTTTCTCATTTCTAAACCTTAACATTATGTCCACTGCATCTGTGACTTGCTGTGTTCTGAGTAATTGCTTTAGTTTATTAGTATATAGATAAGCCAGGGAGATGTATTTCATCAAGGAAAAGTGGAAGTAAAACTGCTAGAATGACCTTGGACACTCATCTGTGCCGAGTTTCATAAGTTAGTAAGACTTCTGCTTCGTCTTTCCTATAGTCTTCAAAAACCATGTTGCACCGATGATCCTTGGTGATCCCTTTACTTTTGCTATAGCAACCAGAACCAAATTGAAAAGAATGAATATATAACATTTGATCAGTATATATAATATGAAATTTGCTCAGTGATGTGTGATTGTCTGTGAAGAAATGAAACGGGATTTACAAATCAAAGCTGGAATGCACTGCCCTGTTATTGTAGGAACGTATATTTACAGTATTTTCCCTGTAAACTAGATAATATGTTTATGCTTTGTCTGTTCACTGAGCCAGCTTGAAATGAAGTGTGTTTTTCTTTCGCTCTGCTCCTGCTTTGATTAGCCAGAATGTAACAAAAAAGGACTAATTTTCTCTTAGAGTAATTTAAAGGGGTTTGGAGCTGGTATCATTCTACCTCTACCTAGTGAAGGTAAGAGCAAAGTCAAGGAATCTAAAAAGAAAGACACAGATACTTGCTATTCTCAGCACGTAGTGACCAAAACCAGCTCTAAATCTAATTCTACAAGACACATTTTCCACAAAAGCTGAGGTTCAGATACACTTAAATACCTCAAATATCCTGTATTTTACAGCAGATCAGTGATGCTAAATGTAACCCATCTTTTTGCAGCTGAAGTCATATTGCAACCATTATTTTATGGGATTCCTCAGAAACACTGTCTGCAGTAAATGTGTTTCATTATAGTATCTGCCAAGGAGCTTTTGAAGACATGCTGTGAGACAGGGGAGAAATGGGCTTCAACTAATGGTCACTGCAAGAACATGGAGCTACCTATAAAAGATAGACACTCCATCTGCTGGTAAGACCCTCATTAAACACCTTCCACATCATTTATCTTCCAACAAGCTGTACATGAACTCACATCTTCTGAAAAACTATTAAATTATTGAACTGCCTTCAACAAGTTTAAAGAGAGATTAGTACAGTGATATTGTTAAAATGCTCAGAAGATAATCACAGATCAAGAGTCACATTTTACTTTAGGAAACCCTATATGGTCCTTAGTGATTTCACTAGTAAATTATTAATATTTCAATTTCTAACACATTTCTAACCCTTCAGTCAGCTCCTGCAGGAAAAATGGTCACCCAGTGGTTGTTGCTGCAGGGCTGCAGTTGCAGCTAAAATACTCTCTTATGTTATGTGCCTTTATCTGCCAGGACTGCCCAACAACAGTGCTGCCTCGGCTCCCTGAGCGAAAGCCAATGTTTGGCTGGAATCAATGCAGCCAGAGAAGAAAGTATGTGTGAAGATGGTGATAGATGTGGGATTGATTCCTTCAAGGCAAGTATCCACGACCATATACCACAGCAAAGGGAAAACACGGTTCACTGGTTTCACAGTCAAACTTGATGACACTTTAAATTTCAAATTAAGTCTATTACAGTCACTGGCAATTGCATTAGTCACAGCAGAATTGCAAAGGTGCAGATGGCACTAGTCTATCCCCTGTGGGTCACTTGAATGGTGCCGACTCTTGTTATTTATTTACCTTATTATTTAGGGCAACTGAAGATTCCCACAGTTCTAAAGCTTTACAATCTTCTAAGCAGACCTCGGCATTTGAAAATGCCTGATGTCAATTGTTTGACCTCTCTAGAACTGTGGTAATACAGTGTGATAATTGAGCTACTAAAACAGTAGCAGTAGTAAGAAGGAGTCATTTTTAATGGCAGTCAGGGAGAACCAAGCCATCATGACTCTGTAGCTCTATTATTTTTCCTGTGATTACCAAAGCCTCATTTGCTATCTGACCTGTGTGTTGAAGGATACTTACTCACCTACTCAAAGGCCCTTGAGCAGCAAGGGGCCATTATCGACTCTGCACTGTGCTGCACTACAGCTGTTAAATATTGGCTTTCACCATCTGTCTATGGGGCCCCTGTAGATTTAGCAGCATTATGCCATATACAGCCACACTTTTCACAGCAGCCATTACTTCAGTATGTTTCACCATTCTATATGGATTCATGGTGGGGATGTCTGTGATAGGCTGTGAGCTAGTGCACAGTTACACTAAATTAAGAATCAAATTACATAAATAATTTTTTCATAACTACTGTACCTGTACATGTGTAAAAACTCACTGCGTGACCTGCAGGAGTGCTGTGGCTGCTGTTCACTGGGGCTGCAGTTCCGCAGTGAAGGGCATCACTGTGAGGCCCCTCAGTACCTGGGCTTCCAGTGCAGACACGTCTTCCTAGCCTGCTGCAACGACGAGGAGTGGAGGGCTGAGATTCAAGGCAGATGGCATGGTGTCAGGGAGGGGCCTGCTCTGAAACCCACTTCACCGCCAAGAAAAGGTATTATCAATGAATGTTCTTGCACACAAACACACAATGTTAAAATGCATTCTTCATGCCAAGGGAGAGGATAACAAACGACACCAGTGTACTGCCAGGAAACATACTGATTTAAAATCAAGGCAATCCCTTTGTACTTGTAATAGTAACATTGCTGAAAAATGGTCCACCTTGTGGGTCTCCCGCAACAAAGTGTAATACCCCATTTCACCCATCAGCTGTAATTCAAAGAAATGTAATGCTTGTTTGCCTGGCTGGCATTGCATTAATTTCTGTTTCAGTAAACCAATTTATTTTAAAGTTCTTTTAAACTGATTCGCTACGATCACATAAAATCTGGATCAATTTAGAGTGACCAGTGATACAGTCATGAGTTGTCAGGTACCTTGAATCAGGATTTTTTTCTACTTTTATGGATACTTAGTCAGATTGTTTATTTATATTATATATTTATATTATTTATTATTTTCACATTGTGCCAAATACTTCCCATCCAACATGGGATTAAACACTGATATATATGAAATATAATGAATAAGTAAGACATATTTCGGTAGCACACATACAAGAAAGGCATCAATCATAATATTGCTTTTATTGTATTGTATTGCTCCATTTTATATATATTGTTGTACTGCATGTGTATTTTTATAAGCCCGTCAAGTGAAGGGCGTTGCTAACTTGTTTAGGATATGAATGATGTGGTGTGTGGCCGTGGTTTTTGCTGTGTACTTATCTTTGTAAAAATAAACATTAAAAGAAAAACAGACAAGGAAAGAAATCATCCTTATCTTTTTTTTATATGTGGTTATTCATGCAGTAATTTTATTGACTATGACAGTATCAACCAATATCTTTTCTCTTATATCTGTGCTGTAGTGTCTGACAGCCCGTACCCTAAAGAGGCTTTCTCCATTGGTGAGGAGCGGGATGGGGAGAACGCAGTGGAAGTGGAGGACATGGATGAGTGCCTGATATATAAGGACATCATCTGCAACCACATATGTGTCAACACACCAGGCTCTTACTACTGTGAGTGCTTCCCTGGATACGTGTTGCAAGAGGACACTTTCACTTGTGCACAAGGTACAGTGAAGACCACCAATCATGTTTTGTCACACAGTTCTAATTGATATTTCCAGAGATGCCAGTACACAGAAAAGCAAATCTGTGGACCATTATCTCTTTAAGATATGATTTACAGTCCGAGTTCCTGTCAGGAAGACCCCATTTGTTGTAATTTGTCTACACATTCACAGTGTATTATTTTCCGTGGTCTCTTTGTGGTGCTTCCTGTCTGCAAGGCCTGATACTGCCTAATAATAGCCTAATAGTCTAATCACATGCTAACATCCTTTTCCTGGACTGCCAGCAAACTGCCAGCATAATGTTCAACTAATCTCTTCTGCTGCTGTCAAAAAGCTTTTCAGCTGCAGAAAAAACATTTGTTTAAAACGTTTTCACTAACTCAAATGTAATGCTATATGATATTTCTGCAGTGTACTATACCAGACTTTAATCAACAGTGGCTTTTACCAACAAGTGTGTCTACAAGCCTGTCTCAACAGGATACTAATGCCAGAGCTCTTAGCAAATTACAGTGATGGGATGGGGCTCACTAATAAAACCAAAGTTTGTCTGCAGGCAATGTTTTCTTTCCTGTCTCACCTGCACTACTATTACAACTTTCATCTGCGGTTATGAGCCTTATATCAGTTGGAAGAAGATGCATAAATTGCACACAGTCTCTAACTAAGAGCACAGTAGATGGAAAGGTGAAATTGTTGGTTACACTGTCACATTCCCCTTATTCTGAGATTATTCATGTTTCTGCAGAAACGTTGGATGAGGAAAACAGACTGCACGAGGATGACAGAGCAACGATGGAGGCCGCCTCACCCCTCACGCCTCCCTCCCAGCCCCTTGTACCACTCAATCCCTGTGAAGGTTAGAAACATACAGTTTAATGAGAGAGGGAGAGCTCTAAGCCTGCCAGCTCACAATAAGCACTTCCATTCATCCATACGTCTTAATCAGACCAGAGCATGCATTCTGATGTAGCTGACTTTGTTTAGAGGAGAAGCCAGCACCGGCTGCTGTAGATTGACATGTTATTATTTCAAACCCACCCTTTCCATGAAACATAATTGTGCTGCAAATGTCAAGCACAAGTGGTGAGATCGTATCAAAGGTTAGTTTGTTTTCAGTGTCAGTCACTCATTCTCACAAGTTGTCCATATCATAATCTGTGCAAGGTCACATTTTATTTTTCTTGTTTGGTTTCCATGACACAGGGGTGGAGGTCCACCACACTGTGGAAATAAAACTGGGAAGTACAATATAACCAGCTCAGGGATCAGCATGTGAGAGGAAATGAGCAAATAGTAATAAAAATAGTATTGTGTCTCCCACAGAGTCAATTAGTTCTCCTCTTTTTCACCCTAAACATGATGTGTGTAAAATTACTTCTATTGTATATTTCATTTAACCTCACTGTATAGTATTATCTGTAGAAAATAACCCCTGTGAGCAACAGTGCACCCCAGTGGGCGGACGGCCACAATGCTCCTGTTCCCCTGGATTCTCTCTTGGGGCCGATGGACGCTCCTGTGAAGGTAAGGAGTTAAAACCTAGTTACAGGACAGAAAACATCTTCGTACCTCACACCATGACAGCATGTAGATATTTTCTGCAATCCTGAAATGTTTCATAAATTCACCCCTCAGTTCAGTTTTCTTCTGTAGCTTGAGGAGGTTGGTTCCACTTGAGAAGAGTTTCTTGGCAAGACCGTCTGCCACTGATTTGTCTCTTTCTCTCATCAGTGCCTCTAGATTTGCAGAGGAGATACTGCTCTAATCCCCTTTTCTCTCAGTGACACATTGATGCAGACAAAAAACACATAAATTGGAGACATTCTTTTCATCTTGTCCTGAACTAAGTCTAACAGGGGGATTATCTATCCACCATGCTATCTTACATTCCATATATACCCATTTTTCATGTCAGTCATAATGGTGGTGAAATGCATTTTATCATAAGGTTTTTCAACTAGTGCTACCTGTGTCCTGAAAATTGTGGCAGTGACACAGAGGGTGGCTCAGTCTGGTCACAAATTTCTCATCGCGTAGATGTTGTACCCACTGGCCTTGCCCCCAATCTCTCTCCCAGGGGAGGGTCTGACCTGTCCATTTAATCTGCTTCTAACTGCTGACTGTTGCACACAGACCATAGCTCAGTTGACTGTTTTGTAATGTACATGTCCTAAACCGCTTTTTCTAAACCTATTATATCTTCTACTTCTCTTTTTGTTATTTATTCACTTTCTTCTCACAGAAACATTTGTCTTTTATTCTTTTCAGACATAGATGAGTGTTTGTCTGCACATGCCTGCCAGTTAAATGAACGCTGTGTGAATGCTGCAGGGAGTTATAGCTGTCAGAGAGTGATCACCTGTCCCCCAGGATACCAGATCAACAACGGCATTTGCGAAGGTACAACACAACTAAGCACAACACAAGGAGCAGTAAAGTATTCACTGCTGCCCACTGTTTATTTCATTAAAGAGAGTTTTTTCTCTCCTCTGTCGCCCTAGCGTTTGCTCATGTGGTGATTTGTTGGGCTTTCTGTATTAGTCCTTATAGTTCTGTAAGGTAAGGTCTTAACTTTACAAAGGTGCACTGAGATGACTTTTGTTGGAATTTGGTATTGATTTGAACTGAATTTTATACAAATAGGAGCAGGTACTTATATTTGTATATATCTGAATTATATATTTGGGCCTGGCATTGGTGCAGTTGGTAGAGTGGCCACCCATTGACCCTCTGGTCGGTTGTTCTGACACCTCCTGGCCATATGTAGAAGTGTCCCTGGACAAAATGCCCACAAACCTCAGCCACTGAGGTTGCACAAGCCAGTGCAGTCTGGATGCGAGTCCCAAGCCTGATGACAAATTGGTTGGCTTGCGTCAGGAAGGGCATCCGGCTTGAAATCTGTGCCAAATTGATGTGCTGATCATGTTCCTGTGTGCCGACCCCAACCACGGGATAAGCTTAAAGGTAAAAAAAGAAAAGAAAAAGAAACATTTTCCTGCATATTCACAATGTAAGGAAAGCAACTTGTTCAGGTAAACAATCACCTTTACCAACCTTGAGAGTAAATTCTTCACATCCAGAGATTTTGTTATGTCACACGGGCACACGGATAAGAAAGAATAAAGAATTATGATTGCAGCAAGCTATTTTCATAGCATTTGCTGGCTGTTAACTGTCAGCATGAAAAGTTGCCTGGGGTGGTGCCCAACTTTCAGCAATAGTAAACCTCCCTATATGTCTAATTATTTTCATGCACCATAAACTGAGCCTGTGCAGAGATCTTATTCATAAAGCAGCAGTAATGTTGAGGCAGGACACCCTCTAAGATGAGTTTTAGATGTACTGTTTGCCACTGCAGATGGGTTTATGTGGGCTCAGCCAAGGAGACTCAGCTAATCTGCAACTCCTTGTGAACCTAAACAATGTTCAATCAGGCAAAATGAGCATTTAAGAAGAAAGTGTGTTTAATGGTAAACCTCCAAACAGCTGCCACTTCAGGAAATAAGAAACAGTAAGTGGAGAAAGGAAAAACATCTTTGTGCTGTGCTACCTAGTCCCTATTCAAGGCTTATTAAGAGACTGTAATGAAATCTCCTTGACTCCTCTCACAAGTGAAACAAAGTCACCACACAAAGAAAAACCAGAGGTGTTCCTCTACACCATGACTGACTTAAGACCAGGAATTAACGGTGGAATCTTGCATCAGTACGAGGATCTTGAATAAAAATCTGTTGTTGTTGCTGTTCTGTTGTAATTATTGTATGTCATACTGTAAGACTATTCGAAGAACAATCTATGCCATATGCATTTAAATAATAGTAGTTTAACAAGATAGTTTAACAAGAAAAAATGATCATGGGCAATGGCTTTAAGTGGTTAAGTATTTACATACAGTAAGTGAATGCAGCCCTTTGCTTCCACTAGGCAGGAGGTCACTGCCAGTTTTTCACATGTTTATCCAGCTTCCTGGATTCTCAGTCTCTATCGCCATCAGGCTCACTCAGCTCTGCCAGGCTTCTGTCAGGAGCAAGATGCTCAAGCACTATGCACTGTTAAGAGACCTTCCTTATATCCACAGGGCTGACAGAGCTGACCTAGGCCTCCGTACAGCAATTACAGGGGTGAAATACTGCAAACCTGCTCAAAAGCATCACACATGCATTATTCACACACATGCACATATGCAGCACATTTTGTGGTCTGTTGAGACCTCCAGTTTTGGTTAGTATGGTAACAGATGTAGAAGGCTGACTGACAGGAGGTAAATCCCTTAGAGGACATGTGTTGGAATTCTCTGGGGTAAATAATGCATGGTTGAACTCACCCAGTGCACAGGAAGACTGTAGTGCATGTGACTTCTGCTGTCCATTTCATGTATTCATGTTGAAATCAATGAACTTGTATGCTGTTGCAACAGTGATTAGTATAGATTTGAATAATAAGTTGTAATGCAGTTTTTTCACCCTTCATTTACTGTATGTATAGAGTACTGACAGAGTGAGCTTTATAATAGATGAACAGCAATAAAAGCAAGTAACTGCACAATCTGTCATTTAACCACAGGGCCATCCAGTGGCATAATATGGTATTACATCAACGTATCTGTAACCACACACTGTAGTTAATGTGTTGTAAATTATTAGACTGAAACTAATAATGTTTGATTTGTGCTTCATTTGCAGTTAATCATTTCTTCAAACCTCATGAGCTCATTTATTTATCCTCTCCTACAGATATCAATGAGTGTTTGCAGAGGACCCATAACTGTGGGCTTGGCTTTGATTGTGTGAATTCTGAGGGCTCATTTAGGTGCAACCCCAAACCTTGCTGTTCAGTTGGCTTTAGCCAGGATGTACAAGGCAGCTGTATAGGTGAAGAAAATCACTTTCTTCCTAAGATGATTATATCATTGTCAGTGCCCATTATAGCCCCCTTTACAGTGTTTCCAGTCCAAATGTGTTGCGTTTACTCAGTGATTAAATTTTATTTTCTTGTTATTCTTTTGATTGAGAAAATAAAATACCATTGATTAGTACTATGTGCTACTATGTAAGAGTTAAATGTTATAGTACAAATCCCATTTTTAGAAAAATACAATAAAAAATAAAATCTAAAATCCGTGATCTGTTAAATGTGTTTAAACCTTTATTTATCTGACAAAAGTACAAAGACAACATTTTAGTGTTTTCACTGACAACCTATACATTTTGTTTGTCATGACTGCAATTCCCTCAAAGAAAGTTGGCACAGAGGTATGTTCACCACTGTGTTGCATCACTTGTCCTTTTAATTACACTTTATTATAATTTTGGAACTGAGAATATTAAATGCTACAGTTTAGCAAGGGAAACATTTGCCCATTCTTGCAGTATAAGTTGCTCAATAGTCTGTGGTCACCATTGTCTGATTCTACCTTTCATAATACAGCAGGCAGCCAGCTACATGTTTGTCAGTAAAAATACTGTAGATATTTCCATTTTACTTTTCTTCAAGGGAACTGACAAATCACACATTTTAGTTTTTGTCGTTCCTATCACTGCCTTTCTAGAAATTGGGTTTTCTAGACATGCAGCCTTTAATAAGACAAAATTAAACTGATTGCAGCTTTATTCAGGTGGAGGATTAACAGATATACAGCTGGGTCAAGAATGATTAATTATATCAAAACATTCAAATGCTAAACTAAAAAGAACTACATGTGATGTTGGTGATAGTAGTATATCTAAACAACTATCTAAAAAACAAGCATATAAAATATACCAAGATACACAGGCTGTACAAAAGCATAACAGTCATTATTTTTGTTTCAGAGATTGCCTATCTTGTTCCCAAACATAGATAAGTGAACCAGAACAGGTACACAAAGAAATATCCCCACAGGTGAATCATTGTCTGTGTAGACGCATGGTTGTACGGCATGCAGGTTGATCGGCAGGGCTGCAGTGACAGAGGGGTTAAATGCCACACAGACAGGAGATCAGAGAACTTGCTGTTAGAGGCTGCAGAGGGATGGATAAAAGCCAATCTTCTGTCCTCTTCCAATACAAACTGATGTTGTGGAATTAGCCCCCAGGGGCAGGAACTGAGGCATGTTGAGGCAACCAACACCACTGTAAAAAGTGTAAAAAGTGAAATGCTCTGAGAAAGGAAGAAACTGAGAAAATGTCAGACTCACACATAACAAAGTTATCCAGCGAAATGCAGCTGGGTAATGTGCTTGCTTTCATATCACAATGTGACTGAAGAGCTTCCCTCTGGTCTCTCTCTCGTGCCCTGGCTTTGTGCCTTTCGGGTCTTCCATCTTTTTCTGTCCTTCTTCCCCTTTATCTTTTTTTGTTTCTCTCTCTGTACTAGACATTGATGAGTGTGGTACTTTGGCCCAGCCGTGTAGCCCAGGATTTAACTGCATCAACACAGCAGGATCCTATGCGTGCCAGAGAAAGATAATGTGTAGCCGTGGCTATCATGTCAGCCCCAATGGATCCAGCTGCATTGGTAAGAATTATATTTAATTACAAAAATGTGTTGTCAGATTTGATATATAGTTTGCAAGGCATTGTCAGCAGAGTGTGATGCTGGCAAGAGAGGTTTCAATTTATTTTGCTCATGCACCTGTATAAATAATACTTGTATGAAACAGCAAAAGTGACAGGAGCTGAATATTATTATTGGCATAATATTGACTTTTCCATGTCTTTACCATTAATGTGTGTCTTGTAGATGTGGACGAGTGTCAGAGCAGTCTGCATCGATGTGGAGAGGGCCAGCTGTGCCGCAATCTGCCTGGTTCTTATCGATGTGAATGCCAGACAGGATATCAGTATGATTCATTCAGGAGGACGTGTGTAGGTGTGTGCAATGGACATCACATACATAATCAGAAGTGTTGAATTTTGAGCGAAAAAGAGCATTTTGTGTTTTGTCTTTCCACAGTTTCCTTCTCATTCTGTTCTCCCCGTTCCTTCATTTCCCCCCTCATTAGTTTTCACTCTCACTGTCTCCCTACTCTGCTGCTCCTGTTTATTATTCTGTGGTAGGAGAGCTGCTGGTGTTTTCCAGCCTCTGCTGCAGGATCCTACAATAGCCACAGGGCTACCGATCACATATTCTGCTGCCGATGACTCTGTTGTGGCCCTGCTGCTGCTGCCACTCTCTCTGTGATTCACAGTGTTGTGACTCTCATGATAATGGACTCGGCTCAAGTGTTTAGACTATCAGCAGGCAGCTGGTCCCTTGACATAACAGTCTCATTGACATGCACACAAACACGCGCAGGAATGCACACGTACAGGGTCATGCAGGGCAACAAACTTGTACATGCTCAGTTGCACATGTGCGCTTGTGCACATGGGTGAAAGCACACAAATGCAATACACTCCAGGTATGATGACGTTGCTTCTTCCTCTCAGATGTAAACGAGTGTTGGCGCTACCCAGGACGTCTGTGTGCCCAGACCTGTGAGAACACCCCAGGCTCCTATGAATGCTCATGTACCTCTGGCTTCCGCTTATCCAGCGATAGCAAGAGCTGCGAAGGTGTGTGTTAATGTCTGCCTACGCGTGTGTGTGTGTGCGTGTGTGTCCACGTGAGGGTGGTGATCCATGTTGTTGTATGTTTTTGTAAATTCGTAGATATGGTTGTGTGTATGTGATGTTTGACTTGTGTGTGCATGAATAGTCCCGGTTTCTAAACTGAGATGACACTAAAGCTGGTCACTGAATAGCACACAACACAGAGGGTGGTTAAAAGTATTAGTGTGTATTAGTGTATTGTACTGTATATCATGCAATGGCTTCAGGCAAGAAACAGTAAAAACATAATTGGCTCGGTAACAACACCTTGTTTTTGTGTTGTGAGATAAAAACACGGAAAATCTTTTGATCAAGAGTGAATTGTGACAGTAATGAGCTCTAACCTCTAATCTCCAGATATGAATGAGTGTTTGGCCAGCCCATGCAATCAGGAGTGTGCCAACATCTATGGTTCCTACCAGTGCTACTGCAAAAAGGGCTACTACCTCAGGGAAGATGGGCACACCTGTGAAGGTCTATTACACATCACATACACCATATTTATACAGGGACTTTTTGTTTTGACATATTTATGAGTCAATTTCACATGAATCGCTTTCTTGTGGTTTCTTGTCTTTGTCAACCAGACATCAATGAGTGTTCCCAAAGCATTGGACACCTCTGCACCTATAAATGTGTAAACACTCCAGGCAGTTACCAGTGCGCTTGTCCTGAATATGGCTACACCATGTCTCCAAATGGACGCTCTTGCAGAGGTGAATACCCTCCACCCAACAGAAACACACAAGAAACTACTGTACGGTAGTTGCTTGATTGCAAGTGCGCCTCATTGAGTTTTGGTCTGAAATAGATTTTTAAAGTGGCTGTGCACCCATTTAACTCTACATGGAGTGTATAGTAATGGCTATGCTCAGATAAATATAATTGGTACTTTTATAGTGGCTCAGTAATTACACAGTTCATAAAACATTATTGGCCTAAAATTCTTGTCTTGCTAATTTAAATTTTTTTACTTGAGCAATATTTTCCCAGAAGGTCTACTTTTTGTCTTTCATGTTTCTTGTTTTAAAGAGATTTTTCCTCTGAGTTCAATTATGCTGTGACAACACATTTCCTCCTGTACAGGCAGTAAACCAGCTCTTGTGTGTTAACTGTGTGCTTTAGATATTGATGAGTGTGACAGAGGGGTCCATAACTGCTCTCTAGCTGAGACCTGCTATAACATCCAAGGAGGGTACCGCTGTCTTTCTTTCAGCTGTCCACCAAACTACCGAAAAGTGTCCAACACGTAAGTTATGACATGACTTTAAAACCCATACCCATGTCCATCTGTGGTAAAAAAAGTAACTGTTTAAATCTCTGTTTATATGAGATTGCATAACAATGAAGGGTTTTAATTTAAGATAAGACTTATTCCCTTATAAGATAAGGAAATAAGTCCACTTACAGTAGATGAGGACGGCTATTAAAGCAGCATTCTGTGGTAATTATCTTGTGGCTCTAGTCTGTTTACCACAGCCCGTTATTGTTTGCTCTTTTATGGAGATTCTTCAGTTTTAATGTAGAAGCCACTGTCTTTATTTCATTTGATCATTTTTTAAAAATCCGTACGACCATTATATTTGGACCTTTTCTGTTCCCCTTGTAGGCGCTGTGAGAGGATCAGCTGTCCCAACTATCTGGAGTGTCAAAACTCTCCCCTGAGAATCACCTACTACTACCTAAGCTTCCAGTCCAACATCATCATCCCTGCTCAGATCTTCCGCATCGGCCCCTCTCCTGCCTACTCTGGAGACAACGTGATTGTCAGCATTACGCAGGGAAATGAGGACAATTACTTTAGCATCAGGAAGCTGAATGCCTACACAGGTGCTCTGTATTTGCACCGGCAGGTTGAAGGTCCAAGGGATTTCCTAATTAATGTAGAGATGAAGCTTTGGAGACAGGGAACGTTCACCACTTTCCATGCCAAGATCTATGTCTTCATCACAGCCAACTCACTGTAACAGTTGGAGCTCATCTGTGGCCACTATGGACCTTAATTCAGCTCCTGGGACTTTTCATTTCAGAGTTTAACTACGTCATAAGACATACCACTGTCTGTCATGAATGATTTGATGAGTTTATCTTGCTAATGTCCAGCTAATAAATATGAAAACATAGTTTTTTATATAGTTATTTTCCTTGTCAGTTTCTGTTTTCACTGCGATTGCATGAACGACATCTGAATCCATTTGTTTTGTTATGTGTTTTTCATTCTGCACTTCAATTGTAAATGAACGTCATTAATTTCCACGACTGAGAAAATCCATTCAAGGCATGTTCACTATCTTCAAATGGTTCAGTGGTTCCCGAGATCCATTAGCAGCCAAATGTAAACAATACATTTGAGGAAAATAAAAGATATTTATCATACCACAAGAATGAAACATAGTCTTAACCAGACGTGACTGAAATAATAATAACAGACAGCCTCTAGCTTCTTCCAGCATTTATATATAAAGCTAATTTTTCTGTTTATACATATTATCCCATTATCAGATGGTGACATGTCATGACATGACGTGACATGTATGATAACACTCTGGTGAAAGAAGAATAAATTGTTATATAATTTTCCCTTCCCTAAACAGTTGTTCCTTTTCTTTTACCCTGCACTACTGTGTTTATTTTGTCTTTGAAGTATTTTAAAAGCTAATTTAATTTTAAACTTGTGTATTTTTTATCCCTGTAATAAGACACAATGGATGGATGTATCATATTTTTATGCTGGATTCATAAGCTTTATTTTACTGCCCACATAGGCATTAATTTAGTAAGATATTAAAAAACATC
Organism: Helostoma temminkii; assembly: GCA_900302695.1. NCBI lineage: Eukaryota > Metazoa > Chordata > Actinopteri > Anabantiformes > Helostomatidae > Helostoma > Helostoma temminkii. The sequence continues at coordinate 55,986 of OMLM01021294.1, read as the reverse complement.
CTTGTGATTCAGTGAGTATTGGATAATTGTATTTAAGAGCAATACTATTTGTCGAGGAGGCGTGTGTAAATTGTGTTTTTGTTTTACAATCATTCCCCAGCACTTTTCACTTGACAGACTTGTTGGATTACAGTATGCACCGGTTCTTGCTAATACACTTTATACAATGAATATTATTCCTCCGTGAAGTTGTTAAAGTATATACTCCATTCCTGTCAGGGCATGTCAGACAGTAAATATACATACCTATTTTCATACCTGTTCACACCTTTGTTGTGAGAGTCATTAGAATCAAGACCTTTCAGTTTGAAGTACATATGTATATTTTTTATGATGACTAATTATAATAAAAAATACTGAAGTAGTAGTTTTGATATGTGAATTACAAATACTATAGTATTATGTATTTATGTGTAACACCTCAACTATATTCATTGCAGTTTGCATCATAGAAAGAGTGACACCCCCACCTACAGGATGAGTGCAACCCTACAGCCTTAAATTTAGTCTTTTTTTCCAATGCAACCAGGGTATCTTATACAATAATGAGTGAATCAGTTGTAAAGAAATTTGAACCAATTCAACTATACAGATTTAATGAGCAAAATAATTAATATTTGATCTTTAATCAACTCCATTTTAGACTATAAAGCTATAAATCTGCTGCCCCTTGCTCAGAGTTCAATGAACCTCTCAGACCTGCTGTAATCACCATCGGAAAGGGTGTGTGTGTCTCTGAGACAGCTGTATTAATGCGTGTTGAACATCCAAACAGAGCTGCTTGCAGGTGGCCTGTTTTCACAGATGAGTGATACTGTCAAAAGTCATTTCAGCAAACACACTGATTTCTGCTCCAATCTTGGTCTCTTAGTCCTTGCTTGGTGTAATTGCTAGTTAGTCCTAAAGTAAGGATCAATAAAGCTGTTGTTTGAGAGTTTCCTCCTGACATAACTCATAATAATAGCTGCGTGTGTATGACTGACTCGAGTTTTCAAACACACCCAGTGACCGAGATGCCACTGTTGGTATGCACAATACATAACAAACCTTGGGGCTATGATTGATGTCTTTTTTCCCCTAATTAGCTTTATCTGTTCTTCAAGATTAGGTGGTGCTGTGTTTCAGGGACAGTGAATCATCCCAGACAAAGGGAGGACACACACATATATTATGGGTATAGGGAAGCTCACAGGAAGTTTTAAAATGTCCAGGGCAAAAAAAAGGAGGACTGTAAGAGGGTTATGAAACTGGACAGTTACACAAGAGACACATATAGTGCCTTGAAAAAATATTCACCTTCCTTTGCAATTTTCTTATTTTGTTGATTTGCACAAAAATACAAATTCTACACAAAATAGTTCAAGTTTTTAATTCTAAAAAATAAAAAACTGAAAATTGGTGTGTGAAAAACTATTCACATCCTGAAGTTAATACTTTGTAGAGGCACCGTTTGCAGAAATTACAGCTGCAAGTATCTTTGGATATGTAAGCACATCTAGCCACTATGATTCTTCCAGGCAAACCTGCTCTACCTCCTTTAAGTTGGATGGGTTCTGTTGGTGCACAGCAGTCTTAAGGTCAGACAATAGATTCTCTATTGAATGTTACCTTTTGGGCGATCCTGACACATTTTAATGTTTCTCCCTAAACAAATTGGCCGTACCTGTAGCAGTGTGTTAAGGGTGATTGTCCTGCTGGAAGGTGAAACTCCAGGTTTTCTTCAAGAACTGCCCTATATTTAGCTTCATCCATTGCTCCTTCATTGGGGGTGTATTGGGGGTTATGAGAAGTGTTGGGTTTGCACCAAACATATCATTTATTTAATGTCAGAAAAATTTTATTTAAGTCTCATCTGACCACAGTACCTTCTTCCAGAACCTGGTGAGTGTTCCAGGTGTGTTTTGGCAAACTCAAGACATTCTTTCCTTTTTTTTTCTTTAAGCAAGGGCTTTCTTCTGGCCACTCCATAAAGCCCAGCTCTGTGGAGTGTATGGCCACAGTGGTCCCATGGATAGATACTCCAATCTTTGCTGTGAAGCTCTCCAGTTCTTTCAGGTTTATTGTTGGTCTTTTGGATGTTTCTCTGATTAGTGCCCTCCTTGCTGGGTCTGTGACTTTTGGTGGGCAACCCTCTCTTGGCAGGTTTACTGTGGTGCCACATTTCTTCCACTTTGTTTTTTTATTTTTTAAAATAAATTTTGTATTTCATTTTACTTCAACAGTGGGTTACAACAGCCAGCTGGAATAGATAAATCCAGTAACACCTAATATTTCGTGCTATATTGGCATTATATATTATTCTGTATTGGTGTCCCTGGTACCCAGTGGCTAAGGCACCATCATTCATAATGTCTACCCCATGGACCATGCACATCATCTCATTCCACATCTCTGTCCTTGTTTCAGATTTGTGTGAAGGAGTGCACACAATACCTCCTGTCATTAGACCCTTGATTCAGCTGAGCTAAAATCTTTTAACAGGAAAAATTGAAAAGCAACAGAGGAGGTCTATCATCATCTAAGATAATGATAGATTTGTAATAGATGTCAAGAAAGTAGTCCCCAATAAAACTGTTCACATTGAGATGTCTGTATTATGCTGAGACGTGGTTGTTTTGCTGTTGAAGTTTTTATGTATTTTGTATCATGACAAAGAACTCCAGTCACCTCCAGCGTGGCAAAATCTCAAAACCTGACAAACCTCAGCAAATAACACCAGTCACTGCAGTCATGCAGTTTTAGTGGATTGTATTGAGCAATATTAGTGTAACTTTGACGTGTGGTGTAACATTTCTACTGAATATAAATAGGAACACATAACAAACATATAACATAATATAGTCATAGGTGAATTACACTTACAATGCCAGTTATAGAAGGACAAACAGCTGCCATGTGTGACTGTGAGACTATGCAGCATGTGTCTAGGTGGAAGTTAGAGCAAAGGCAGGGTGGGGATGCAGTGAGATGAGATTGGGGAGGAGGAGAAGGTGGTGTTACAGACACACTTGTCTTTGATAGCTCAGGTGGTCATCACCTGAGGGCGAATGGAGCATTAATGGGCATTCTCAGCAGCAGACAAGCACAGGCTAGTGCTCCGTCTTAACTGGCTGCCATAAACAGGAGGAAGTATGCATCATTAGATTAGACTGAGGCTAACTACCTGCAGTCAGGCCCACTTCATACAGTAGCTGGTAATGTACAGAGTACACAGACTGAACCACTGGCCTCCCACTGCTTAGTTTAAATGGCTGGGACAGATGTGGGTCTTGTAGTACTGCAGTGTGATTGGTCAATTTGTGGAGTGTTCATCTGCACCACAGAGACAGTTATTATTGTAGACTATGCTATGTGTCAACATTTCTATTATAAGCAATAAGATATCATGATTGATCACATACTAAGCACCCCAGCTTACGTTAGAGGACAGTGAAAATGCTTGTGAGAGTTCAGTTTGTGAAAACAGACACAGTAGTTACATGTGTTAAAAGGTATAACAGCCCTGCAGCAAATATGATTTCTATGATTGGAATGCAATGGTCTGACACATGTAGCACAGAGAAAATATCAGTAAGGTTAAATGTCAGTGGATTAAATAAAACAAACACAACTCAGGATAGTGCAAGATATTTGCCTTCACTCCAGACAAAAAAGAGCAATAAATAGAGTAGTCATTGAAAAACACAAAAAGAAAAACTAGCATTTGCATGAGAGGAGAATGAAGGAAGGTATGTAAGGTTGACTGTAACTTTAACGCACCTGATAGCTCAACCTAGGTGTCATCTTAGCATACTCATAATATACTGAGCCATATCACTAATAATATTTGTGAATGAATGTGATCATAATGTATGAACACGAAAATCTAACCAAGCCCTAAAAGACAGACTTTTGCCTCCAGTCTTACTTGGTAGAAAACCCGGAGGAGGAATAGTATGAGACTAAGCCCTCGGGGCAGATAGAGACCAATGGATTTAGGGGAAACTTCTCTCCAAATGTTCCTGGGTGGGAAGATTTACTGGCGTCTTAATCACAGGTCGACACCTTGGCAGCAGGTTTTCTGGCCAGTGGGAAATCAGCCACAGATGACACCTTGCCTTGTTAACTGGTATTTTGACAGGCTATAATGCCAGACATCTTTGGCATGTGTGACTTTTGACACCACAAACCATACAGTACAAAGCAGAGTATTACTTTAAAGTTTGTTTTCACCTAAAATGATTATATATCACAGCTAATCCTGAAACCAGATAAATAAAAAACCCAATTAATCAAATAAGAAAAAATAATTATTTAGTTTAGTTTATTTATTTGTTGTGGACAATTGAAAACTACCTCCACTTACTACTGCCCGTTTGCTTTTAGGCCACGTGGATAAGCCAGAAAGCTACTGGAAGAATGTGTTGTGAACCATGAACTGAAGCTCAACAGAAAGTGGATCCTTCAGTAAGACCACAAGCCTAAACAGACAAGTGATTCTGGCAAAGACTAGTTAAAGCAGGAGAAATGTTTGAAATGGCTTAATCAAAGTCCTGACCTTAAACTAATAGAAATGCTGTGGAAGGACCTGAATAAGCCAGTACATGCAAGGAAACCAGCTAATGTCCCTAAGCTGATGCTGTTCTGAGGAATGGGCTAAAATTCCTCCTGATGTTCAGGGCTGATAATGTCTTACCTGAAATCTTTAAAGGTGTTGTTGCAAAAGGGAGTCACAGTTCCATAAAACAACATACCAGCTTCATTGACACTAGTTTCTATCCATGAAATGAAAACAATGTTGTGTGGATTAATTGGAATAACAAGGATTTAGCACTTTAGGTACGATGATACAAAAAAAATTATTATTTTTCACTCTCAGGTAGGTGTTCATAAAAAGCTAATCTTCATAAAAGATGACCAAACCCTATTCATGGAGGGAAAGTAGGAAAAGATTTGTAATATTTCTGTATAAGAGCTCAGCCTTTGATTGACCCTGAATAGTTGACTATCCTAGTACTTAGGCAATGTAACTACATGCTAGCATTAGCTTCATACTATACTTTGTATCTGATTTGTATTAATCTTTTCAAATGAATACTCTGACATTTTGGGAAATGCACCAATTAGCTTCTCGTTAAGAGTTGAGAAGATGGCACAGGTGCATTCATCTAAAATATGGTATTTGTAATAATGGAAAAAGAAAATAACCATTATTAAGTTTATAGGTATTATTTCACAGTCCTCGAGATATATAATTAAAATTTTTATTTATCTTCTTTATTAACAGTGATAATGATAATGAAAAAGACAATGCACCAGTAGATTCGTGTGTATCAGTAGATTATCTATAATTCCAATAATTTGTGTTTACAGTACTGACCTGTACTACCAATCCCATGAGTTGTGATAAAAAAGGGCCTTCCCAATTTAAGTGATTTCACAATATTCAGCAAATGAATTTGCAAGACGCAACAGGTACTGCACTGCTTTCATGACTGTCTGCATACCAATGTGACCGCAGTCTAACTATTACTCTCTTTATCTCTGCTCCCTCCGGCACCAGGGTAGATAACTCTGTGTTCTCTTTCCAGAAAAAACCCTTCTTTAAAACATCTGTGGGAAATGTACATTTGTTTGTGTTTACCCCTACAGCAAATCCTTTTATGACAGGTCTTTCACATATAGAAAGCAAAGCGTATACAGGATTTTGAAAAATGATACTAAGGCCATTATACCTGTTCCCGATTGATTAGATAAGAAACTATAAAGTATACAGCACCTACTTCTGTAGTAAAGTCAACATTCTCACTCAGTTGCCCACCACCTGAGCCCTGGCAGTGTTTTGCTAGAAAGATTAATGCCTTCGTGTTTATGTGGTGTAAATTCTGTTTTATGTGGCAGTGAGCAGTTTCACTCTGACTGACAGCTGCTCAATATTGTTATTCATAAACACAAGCGGCAATCAACATAAATCATGTCATTCACTGCACATTATACGCTTCAAGAAATATTTTTTTTAACGACAGGTTGATTTGTTGTTATTTCTGTCTAATTGTCTATCTTGTCACTGATGTGCACGCTTATGACTCACAAGCAACACGCCCAGATAATGGTCTCATTGCAGTGGGATATTTGTAGGTCTATGGAACTGGATGGATAAACACTTTCAGATGTTTTCAGGCCCATTCTGGAAAAGAAATTCACTGGACAAAGCTAAATGAAAGCCAAACAGCATCTGTGGAAATTCTCACCATGCTGGAACAGGTCACTGCAAATGGCACAGAATGTTTACTGTTAGATCTGGCTTTGTGTTATCTGTGGCCCAGGGATATTGATTTAGAAACAGTAATATTTAATTGTTAATGTTTTAAGTGCCATAGGCAAAATCTAATATGCTTCCATTGCATTTTGCAGGCAGCAGAAATCTTACTGACTCATATCTTAAAAATTATGTTTATACAATTTTAAGTAAATGAGAAAATACATGTGACCACTTTAATACGCACACTTAAACAGTTTAATGTAATCCAAGGCACTAGATCTGCTATAAATTCTACATTTACAAAGATTATGATGTTCCCACTGTC
>OMLM01021294.1:16842-40765 GCA_900302695.1 Helostoma temminkii | reverse complement strand
ATGTGTGTGTGTGTGTGTGTGTGTGTGTGTGTGTGTGTGTGTGTGTGTGTGTGTGTGTGTGTGTGTGTTTGTATTTCAGTACCATTATTGTGAAGACATATTGGCCAGCCCTGCACTTCACAGATTATGTTATGTTTATGTTAGTTGTAGGGTAATGGTTAGGTATTTAGCTCTGAATGTCTAAGGTGAGGTGTCAATTAAATAAAGATGCTAAAAGTTGAAATATTGGCTCCTCATACAACAATGCTTGTGGTGGTGATTCCAGTATGACTCAGTTTCTGCTGCTAGTTGGCAAAGATGCTAACCTTAAGTCCCATCAGTCACACTGAGGTAGCAGACAGATCTGCAGTCTATCCTCCTCCTCTATTCTTCTTTGCCATCCTTTCTCCAGCCTACTTGGTTGACTTAACTGTCATCATGGTAGATCTGCATAGTCTGACATGATGACAGTTCTCAGATGACAGGCTAACATTAACTTTGGTTGCTAGCAAGCCACACCTCAAGCTAACGCTGACAGAATCATGTAACATCCACATGAGCTGGAATATAATAATTTACAAACAATAAAACACTACAAATGTTTACATTATCTGAGAAACTTAACCTACAGTGTCATTAATTGCTATTGTCAAAATTTTATGTTTCACTCGTGTTCTTCAGTGTACGTTCATTTTCTTCTACCTGGCAACTAACGTGAGCTTCAACTCTGGCCTGGAGTACCTCCTAGCCAACAGTTCATTGTCCTTCCCTTGAAGGCTACAAAGCCAGGCTCGCTGTTCATTTTTGTTTGTCATGTCCACATACAGTGCGTTTACATGGGCTTTAGTAACCAGGTTACTCTCAGGTTCCTCATTTTTAAAATCAAGTCGGTCTAAAGACCACCTATAACTGAAACTAACATTAAGTGTCCTGCAGATGCCTAAATAAGTGACTTTTCCCTTTGTGTATCTTTAACTCCGTCAGCGCTGCGTCTTGCGCTGTGAAATGGAGCTTTGGTCTGTTCGCATGTTACGGGGAACTATACTTCCAGAATAAGCTAGAGTCAGGGGAGAAATCAGATTGCTCTTCTGCTGTGTGTATATGCGGATTTCTGGTAATCAGGTTACTTAACTCCTATATAGACTTGTTCGCCGATTACCCAAGAAACCCTGAGTAATCTGATTTCTAAAGTGCTTGTAAACGTACTGAATGTGACATGAAAGTGTCATTATATCTTAGTTCGTCTCAGTAAGAGATAAAAATAAGCACACTTTCCAAAATGTTGAACCAATGCAGTGTTATGTAATCACTGCATTTGCAGATCTAATTACTTTCCTCTCCTGAAGGTGGCAGTCATAGTATATGATTGATCGCATGGTGACCAAATGGCTCCGCCTTGCTAAGATCAGAATGAATGAATTGTCTTTATTGTCATTGTTCAAACTATATACAAATTATAGTGTAGCTTCCAAAACATATAAAGCTGATAAAAGATCAGTGCTCGAAAAAAAAAAAAAAAAAAAAACAGTAGCTAAAAGCAGCAACAGGGGTCTGATAAATTTCTGGATAAATTACAACTCCAATTCAAAGGGTGCTTATATCCAAAAACAAACAAAAGGAAAAGGAAACAAAGCAGCACCACAGTCTGATTTGCTTTGGCTTGAAGCTTATCTACTTTGATGACATTTGTTCTCTGGGTGGCCCCAAAAGTTTCCTAGGAGACAAACCTACAAGATATATCTGTGACATCTGTAATATCTGCAGCAGGTCAATCACCGTCATGCTTTAAAGTTGCAGCTCCAAAAACATCTTGTTTATTATCCTGTCAGTCCTTGCTTTTCAAACCAAGTGACCTTGTTGTGTGTGAGGTAAAATCATAATGTGAACACCCCCAGCAGTACCCTGACACCGGTAGTTCTGTTCAGTTGGAATGACGAAATATGAATCTGCATCTCATCTTAGAAAGCTCAGGCCTAACCTGGTCTCTGGATTGTATTCCAGGTGCAATGACGTTCTTGCTGTTTTGGTTTTTTTCCCTTTTTGCACGGCAGACAATTCCACCGGCTTCAAGCTTCCTCTTCACATGGCTAGTTTACCTTCAGGGCCGTGTTTTCTGTGTTTTTGTTCTACTCTGCCTCATTGACTCTAATATGGGCTTCCTGAATGGGTTATCTTCAAACTTGTTCACACAGGAGCTGATGATTCAAAAATGCATGATAAGAATGCAGATCTCTGTGGTCTAAAACAACTGGATTTGTCGCAATTTACTCTACAGACCAGCTAAGTCAGCTAAATGTGGCGATCGTGAAACAAACCGGCAGAAAATGGCAAGCCAGCTGTGTTTCTCTCTCCTGTACTTTATACTGATTATTAGCACTTGGGTCCTGGGGCAAGTGTGTTCTCCAGTCCACACCCAGTCATGTGTCCTCCCTATCACAATATTTATGCAAACAACAGTATTTGAAGATAAGTGAATTGTTATGCAAATCAAAATGAGAGTGGCATTAGAGCAAATGTCAGGCCTTCAAAATATCTCAGACTAAACATTAATGGTCCCCACATGATCAACTTCAGTGATTATGGGGATCCCTTAACCTTTCCTCTTGAGCAGTCGTCATGTATAAAATCTTTAAAATTTTGACGAAGAAAATACCTGTATAATGATGAACAGTTGAGGCTTGCCTTGGAAGAAACAGTGTCACAGAAGTAATGAGCTGGCTTCCAGCGTTTGTTATTTCAAAATGCATTTTTCCTCTTCAGACTACAGTCATCATACGGTTGTGGACTGTGCTGTGGCATGTTGTTTTCAACAGAAAACTTAGAGAGGGATTTCTTTAGTGTTCCCAAAAGTACTCACACAGAATCCAAAAATAGAATGACTGAATAAGAAGAAGCGGTTTTAAGTTTTTTTATATAGTGCCTAATCACATCCAAAAACAAATAATGTAAAAGCACCTTACAAATAAAGTTTAAAACCTTACAAAATTATATATATAACATACAAAATCACATGAGCAAGCATCAGGCAACATTAGAGACGACAAACTCCACTCAACAGAAGAAACTTACAGCAGAATCAGGCTATGGGTGGGTGGCAATCTGCCTCAACTGGTAGAGGGTGAGTGGAAAGTGGAGGGAGAAAAGAAGAACAACACCAAGCAACAGACAAAAGACTTGGTAGAGACAGTAACTTCATGGTCACTGAAAACATATAGTAGGGTGAGAGCGACAGGGAGAAACACTATGGGAAAGAGAACATGTGAAATGCAATGGTGGCATTTAAATGGATAGAGAGAAGAGAGTAAAGAAGAAGAAAAGAGATGAAGGAGTCAAGGAGGAGGCACCACCACAGTCTAAGTCTAAAGCAGCTTAACTGAGAGTACAAGTACAAGTAGTTCCTACTACAAGTAGTTCCCAGAGTAGTGTGTTCTGCTAGGATGATATGGTACTATGAGGTCTTGAACATGGAACTTGGTCATTATGTGCTTTGTATGTAATATGTGAGGAGAAGGATTTTAAACTCAGTTCTAGATTTTACATGAAGCCACTGGAGAGAAAATAATGTAGGAGAAATATGATCCCTCTTGTAAATTCCAATCAGAACTCTGGCTGCAGCAGTTTGGGTTAACTGGAGGTTTTTTTAAGGTTCCTCGCAGAGACCATCGCTACTGTATGCCTGCTAGAGTAACCATTGTCCTGTCTGATTTTAGAAGCAGGTCTTTATATCTTTTAAACACAAAGTCACTTGAAGTTTGACTTACTGATTTGTTTTACTAGGTTTGATAGATAAATATAGTTGAACGTCATCTGAAATGATGGTGTTTACTCATAATATTGGCTAAGGGAGACATGTATAAAGTAAAAAGGATTAGTCCAGTCATAGAACACAGTGGAACTTCATAACTAACTGGAAGACTCATCATTATCATCATCATTATTGTGATCAAACTGGAATCTACAGTTTGATTAGACAGTAACTGCACAGTTGGTCTAGCCCACAGTGTTGATCTGTTAACTGAGATTTGACTGTTCAGCAAGATCTATGGGAAATGGTCTAAGTGGAACTGAATTTTAATTCATGTTAATCATAAACAAGCATATAATGATAATGATGATAATGATAAATTTAGCCTTGCAATCATAGCAATCACAAAAATGCAGTTGGAAGGTGTACTAAAGCCTTCTTGTGATGTATTTACAGTACAGGAGACAAAAACAGTCAGTTCAACGCACTCACTTTGGCTATTTCTTTTGTTTGGACCGAATCAGGGACATTTCATGTTTTTCAGTGACTGTCCCTTGAAAATTATACATTTTTTGGGACAATGTGTATGCGGCATGTTAAACAAGCTTTGTAACACATCTGTTTTCATTAGCAAGAAGAGGATAAAAAATGACTAATTGTTTAGGTAACTTGTTTTCACTTGTTTCACTTTCAGTCATTGGCTCAGGAGAAATAAACAAATGTTAACTATATTTAATTAAGAGCTGTGGATGTAATGAACAGCTGCCAAATCCACCTTTTAATCTCAGAGTTGTGGACATATGTGCAGAAGCATTTAACCCTCCCATAAAACAGAGCACAAGTCAATTTACCTAAACACCTGGGGGCTATTTAGAGCGCACTGTTGCACATTGGCATGTTCCCTGCACGATATGTTGTTGTTAACTGTTGCCATTTGATTAGTTGATTATATGAGAAGTCACGACTGTTTGTATAATCAGAAAAATGTAAAACAATATGAGTTTTTCTTACCCTAACACACTCTGTTTAAATAAGCCAGAAAGTCGTCAGGTAGTGTGTTGGCTGTTTCCTTTGCGTTTACCAGCAGCAAGTATCTGGAGCTTTCATGTTAAATCATTGTGCTCCTGGGTGTTAATGTGGGAGGATTAACCTGCCATCATGGCAGCCCATTTATTGCCGCTCTCCTACACATGAAACAAGGCTCCCATGTGCAAATACAGTTATGCAGGTTGGCACATAACTCTGGAGGAATGTGCTGCTCTTCTTTTTTATTGAATGCATAAATTCAGGACGTCCAAACATTGGCCGACAGTGCTCACTGCGCAGGAGAATTCTCAGAAAGCATGTTACCAAACATAAATGTGTACACCCAGTCAATCTCACTCATCCATGATGGGATGATACCTCTGTCAGTGTGGCCCTCTCAGATAGAATTACTGTCATAGCTGGCAGGATGGCTCTTCAGGTGATAAAAGAGGTGTTGATACAGAAGCATCTGGCAGGCTTCTGTGCTCCAGACAGATCCTGCTCTCACCTATATCTATCAAACCACAGACAACATTTGTTTGGGCCATAGATTAGCCTAGTTAGCTTACATTGTACATTTCAATGACCTTGTTGCTTGTGCAGAACAAAATATAGATTTTGTAAATACAACTTAGATTAATCATAAATACAATCAGGAGAGGAGGGTTCACACGTCTTCCACATCTCCTCCACAGCAGGGTTTTTCCTGAACTTGTTGCCCAAGGCCTGTTTTCGAAATGTTTTGATTGATTACCAGGATTTAGGGAGGAATCACACAATTTAATACAAATCATGAAAGATTTTGAGAATAAACCACAGGGATGCTCGATGCCAGTGGCATTTAGAGTTTTACACAGTTTGAAGCAGACCGTAACGGTACAACTGGTCTTGTTCGTGATGCTGACAGATGTGTTAATTGAGATTTGACTGATGCTGTGTTATACAGTATATTTCACTGACTGTTGTGTACTTTATATCAAAGAAATGCTGACAGCAAATGTGATTGCTATTTCAGATTAAACGTATCAAGAATCTTCTTCGATTGGCTTCAGTCAGGTAACAAAATTGACCAGTCACACATACGTACATGTGCTAACCACTCACTGCTGTCAGTTTCTCAAATACACACACACACACACACACACACACACACACACACACACACACACACACACACACACACACACACACACACACAGACTCTCACTCACATATAAGCATGCAACGACATTTCTTCTGTCTCTTAGATGTGGCCAAAACCCCGGAGGGACCAAAGCAATTTTTCATGTAATTACAGAAAACCTGCTTGACTGGCTTTGAGGCAGCTTGTGAAAGAAAGAACCAAGTCTTTCTTACATTGTACAGTACACATAACCAGTTACTGTTAGCAAAAGATAATTTGACTTGTTTCAATTTCAGTCATTGGCTCAGTTGTGTCGGCACATCCAAGACGGTGTTAGGTGTGCCACAGTAAATTGACTGGTTGAACACGATAAGTATGACATGCAAACTACTGACACCCATCACCTCCTAATACCCCTCTTATATAAAGTAATTAGGCCCTTTTTTATATGCTTAAAATTAGTCTTGATGTTGAAGTTGTCTTTGATGATCAACCGTGCAGTTATGGGTTTCAAGACTTCACCTTGTCTGCTCCCCATTTTAATCCTGCTCGTGTATTCAGTTCAGTTCAGCCTTACTGTTCAAGCATGTGTTCATGATAGTGGAATTTTTCCATTATTTAACCACACACATATATCATCATATGACCCAACACTGACAACTACAGTCTGCTCAGAGAGGGACAGTAGTAGAAAGGAATTCCCCCCAGGACAGATCAGTACAGACTCGGTGAACTGACGCTGTCTTTGGGGTGTACGACAAGTCTGCAGCAGCAAGGAGCACTGAAGTAATGTTTGTCTCTGTCTCTCTGCAAGATAAACCTGTCATTAGATAACTGACAAGCTTGTCACATTATGATTGTGTTTTCCTTTTTATTTCTTCTCCGTGAAATAGGACCCAACTTGATGAGAACATAGAAGGTTGTGATCCAGTGTCGTGTTCATGAGGGGTGGCAGAGGAGATGCTTTGATTCTGACTTCCTGTAGGGGGTGACTGTTGCTTTGGATTCTCTCTCATACAACATATGACCATTATTATCTTTACTGATTATCAAAAATAAAAACAGAAATGACTTTGTTGTCCACTATAAACCCCCAATTATCACTCACATTTTGTCATTTATCTCTGTCTGATTTGAGTAACTGTTGTTTTATTATGTTTAAACCCCCCGGGCTATCTGCACATTACCTTTATTTATGGTTATAATACTTCACAGAGTTACAGATTTATGTATGTAAACCTGAGACATTATCATTCTACTATTTGTCTGTCTGAACCTTGTTGACCCTGCTGGTGCTCATGACTTTACAATGATGCAGCATGCACCTTCTCTATATGCTACATGACAGTTGTTAGTTGTCTTAACATGTCTCTCACACCTTTGAAGGCCTGCCACCTGCAACAAGCTTCCACCTGTTATAGGTTGATGTGGTGTGGACATCTCCAACTACCATCAAGCTTCATCATCTGCAGCATTTTGTTACTAATTATTGGTTTATTTTTTCTTTAAGGAAACTACAATCAATATTTTTATGTTATGTTGATAAGTATCCACAACTGCTCTCTGTTTGCTCATTTTTGTGTCTTTGTGGTAAGTTTAGTATTTTGTGGTTGTTTCTAGGACTTTTCTGTGATTTTGTTTCTGCTTTTGGTCATGAATTATTTCCAGGGTTCAAAAACAATAATTGGAGTTTGAGGTTTAAGATATTTGATTTCATATTTGATAGCTAATAGTTAAAAAAACACTAGTATGCATTAGGGTGGCAAGTCTTCATATTGCCATTGACAGAGTACGTATGGCCACTCTGCAATCTAGATCATCATTTGGTGTAACATATATCGCTTAACAATCTCACAAGAAGCACAACACACATATTGCAATGCAGTGTTACACTTTCTTTTTGGCCACTGATAATATTAGATGAGGAAAACTCAAAACATAGGTTCTGAGGACAGCTCTTCCTGGAATCCTTCCTCATTTCCCCAGTTCTCTGCAGGGCTGCCTTTAGCAGAAACCATCAGCTTAAATATTACATCCACTTCATGTGAGTTTCTGTCACAGCAGACGTGGCTTTGTTTGGCCTACCCGTCCTGTCACTAGACACCTATCCTTTTGAAGAGCTGTGATTTATGATGGAACTGTTTGCTGTGGTATCTGTACCAGCTGACAAAGCCAGCTGCTTTTGTTTCCTGCAGGTGACATCAGATCATAGTCTGCATCGCATTTACACTCTTCCCATTGTGACAGTTGTAGGGGACACACTTTTAGATCATAGATTTTTCATAATAATAGTTTTCTATTTAGTAATATCACAAATTGCTGTTAGGTGCCTCACCTTATTGTCAGAAAAAGAAAAATTCTACAGACTTCCTGCCAAAAATCCTTTAGGCTGTTTGTCACCATCTGACATAATATCGTGAGTCACTGGCCATTGTGCTTTCTTTCTGGATTTACTAGGCCAAAAGGAGGCATTCACTAACGAAAGAATCATCAAAAGTCATTTGTGCTGCTTGGCCTCAGTATTGCAAAGACAACAACAGGGAAATAGCATTACGATAACCGTAAATCAACATACTGTAGATATAAAGCCTCAGTAAAATCATTAAAGGGGAGTGAAAGTGAAATTGTCTCTCCCTCAGTGCTTTCTTTATCCTGATTCTCTTTTGTTCTATTCTTCATCTCATTACCATCACTGAAGATGACCTCAGAGCAGAGCATCCAGCTGTGTCCCTCTGCCCTACAGACAAACCTCTGACCCTGCACTGAACTGCAGGATCATCCACCACTGTCACAGCCTCATCTACCACTGTCACCGAATAACCACCACAACTCCGAGGTCATTCTGTGCACATTACCTACTTACTCAATTGACTTTTTAAAGGAACTTAAATGTGATTGTGAATACACTGTCGGGGAAAAAGTGACGAATGGAAAAATTAAATATGTTTAGAGGAATTAACAGAATGACCTGAGATACCAGACATCTTTTCAGGGGCCTTTGCCTTGTTTACAGCCAACACTGGCTATTATTTACAGGGAGTCACAGACATAACACTTCACACAAGTGGTTATTACAGTTCATGACATCAGTGTCATAAACTGTGTGCGCAATTAACTGCATGCAAAAGCCAGTTTGCGACACACAAATTGTAAATTGTGCAGAACATGTTCTCGGTGTGTTGCTGCAGCAGACACTTTTCCTTTCAAAGTCTTTTCTGGAATATGCATTTCAATCCAGCAGGGAGGAATAAAATGGAGATAATGTGATTGAAAAGGTCTGTGGCACTGACTTCAAAACACTTTTGTCACCAGCACTGTGGGATACATATCAAAAGAACTACTTTCAGGTATCTCTTTACCTCTTTTGGGTTGAAGGTGAGGGTGTTTCCATATCTTGGCAAACCATGAGTGGAGAGAGGGAGAAGATTAATGATATAATAGCTCTGACCACACCGTTTAGTTATTTAAACTGGCAGCATCAGCTCAAATTGTTTCATGGCTTTCTGCAATGATACATTTAGGAGCGTGTCTGGACAGGTTACAAGATGCTAGAGGAGAGAATTCATTGCAACTCCCTCTGAACTGTTCAGCCAAGAGATGGGAGCTTGGAAGCTATGACAGCATCTGTAAAGTACACTGAGAATGTTTACTTCCCAGCACCTTGTTTGTGCACCTTTCCTGTTGACATACTAAGAAATTAACAATTGAGACACCAATGGCACTGACTGATCATTTGATTGCTTAATATACAGATGAAGAAGATTGTACTTGGCTGCGTTTCCAGTTTCATTTCAATATTTTTTCTATTCTCGTTTAAGAGTTGTGAGGTGAGTGTGTGTGAGGAGTAAGGTTTCGTAATCAGAGAAGAAGTAAGTAAATGCAGTCAATCCCAGTCAGACACTAGGGTTTGTACTGTACCTGCCGTTTTGTCAAATAATTAAGAGAATCAAATTAAAGAGAGAAGATGCCAGCTTTGGCTTTGTAAGGACAAGAAAAGACTTTCAGGTTACGAGTCTAGCTGGCTGACTGTCATGACGCTGGATGAAGATTAGTGATATATCCAAAGCGTCTCCGTGTCTCACGAGGTTGTATTGAGTTTGGTGTTTTTGTTCAAAACATCCCGTGTCAGTACGCCTGAGACGTCGAGGATTACTGTAAGCTTAGCTCAGGTGACATCGCCTGTGAAGGAGGGAGGGGGGCATGTATGAGGGCCCTCCATAGCCTTGTTTCCAACCACTCCATAAACAAGGAAAAGTATCATATGGGGTGCTCAGATCATTTGAAGATACATTATACATCATCAAAGGCAGCTTTTAACAGTCTCACTCAAAGTTCTTATTACCCCACATCTCAGATTCAATAGTTTTCCATGATTACATATTTCAAGAGCTTTCAAAAGCAGGTTAAGCGGGCTGGTATGTTCATTGAAATCAATTTAAATGGCTCCTTCAAAATCCCCTAGGAGAGGTGATTCAGTCTGTGTTCTTAACTTAATTCTACTGACAATACCTTGAAGCAATTTGACCACTGTGTTTACCTGTAAAATCAGATAGACCATGGGAAGTCAGATAGACCCTGTGAGGGCCAAAACAGTTTTGGATATCTCTTGTGGGGAGTGGATATTGTCGACTATCTGTGGCTTCCATCTCAGATTCTCAAACAGCAGGCGGTTAAGAGAGTGCATGAATAAGCTTTGTGCTCATACAGTATCTCTGGAATCACATAAAGACAACCTTGTGCTCTGCAATTTACTGTGCAGCGCTCAGGTGCTTGTGCATGTCTCAACCAGAGGAAAAACAAAAGTATGACTGACATAATCATGTGTCAGAAGATTTATGGTCAGAGAACGCGAAGGGGAGAGAAAAACTGGAGAACACATTTTCCTCGCTCCTCCTCCTGCTTGAAATTATTGTCTTTAGTGCTGTCCACTTGTTTGAGTGAAATGTTGGAAACTGTTGAAACAAAATAGTTCACAGACAGAGGGCCTTGTGTTAATGAAGGGCCTGTAAAACATATGATTTAACATCTCTTTTACGCTGAAATCATGAGTCATTTCCTTTTTCATTTGTGGCATATTTTTAGTCAAACCTTTATTTGGAATAGTAAGATTATCCATGTTTCATGTGTAACTGTCACGCTGACACAAATAACAACTGACCTATATAAAAACCAAAGAAATCTGATGACTATGCATTTTAAAATTAGGTTATAAATATGCACTGGAAACATACTACCACTGGTTTGAAAATAGTCTGCATCATTAATTTTGTTTTCATTTCAGCCATAAATCTGATCAGTGGTGCCGTCAAGGCCATTCTAATGATAAAACAGAAAGCAGGATAGGTCTTGCTTGAATATGCTTTAGAGGACTCATTGTTGGCGTTGAAGTTAATTGGTGGATGGAGCTCACTGCTGGGCCGCCCTGATGTAACGGGTCATGAGAGCAGATAGGGAAGCTCTGGCAGGCCTCCAGCAATAACACAGGGAGTGAGCCAGACTACCAACCATAAATCTGCTGCTACCACCAATTTCCAGCTACCGCAGGTGATAGGTGAGTGCGTGTTTGTGTGCATGTGTGTTTTTATAAACAAAACTCTAAAGGGTATCGCAACCCCACTTCAGAGGTACATGGATATTACACCCCTGAACATCTTGGCATGGGCCTGCTCATGTTTATGGAGAAACACACCTAAGAGTATAATTAGCATTTTAGTGATCCTGCAGGGTGTCTAACTTAGGCTGTGATATCAAAGAGGGTGGTATTTTGTGTTTGTGACTCAATGGGGATGAAGTGACTATGGCCTCTGTGTGGTGATGTTTTGCACCTGACTGGAAAACACTGCAGGTGGATTATCTGGAGCAGTAGCTGAACTAAGTTGTTTGTTTGTTTGTTTTTGTTTAAAGGCACGCTAGCTGATAAACAAGAGCAGCAAAGGTTTCATGGTGTAAATCTTCATGATTCATCTGAAATAGTAGGATAAAGGCACTTTGCAACCTTAGTCCACCTCCTGAGTCAAATTATCCGCCCATGTGTGGGGGTTTGCCCTTGTTATTAGAAGTCTGACAATGTAAGGGACTTGGGATGTGAGTGTTTTGTTCATGAAATAATGTGATGTGCGTCTTCCTCACAAAACCCTAGTTTAGGTTTAACCAGACCCTTTGGAGCAGCTGCTCTTTTCTCATGTTTGGGTCTTTTGTATCAATATTATGAAAGCTGAAAGCTTTTGTCAGACAGACAAGCCTCTGTTATTATCCCCTTCACGCCCTTTTCTCTTTATTCTGGGCAGATTATCACTGCCAGTGACATATGATACAGCTAATCTACTGTAAATTAAACCTGAATTCTCATGCGCCTCAGCTTCTTCAATAGAGAGTTTAAAAAGGGGCTTTTACAATGAAAATACCCACATGGAAATGCTCTAAAACAGAGCACAGGTGAAAACTTTACAGGCTACATTTGTCAGTCTCGGGAGATTATTGGGAGCAGGTTTTCCGTCAACACCTCTGGGCCTGTCTCCTGACTGCACTTCCAGGCCGATGAGAGTGGAATCCGTAACGACTGTGGGCTTTAGCATCGTTAACATTTCCCTGACACGTCGGTCGGCCTCTCTTGGAGACTGCCCTGCATTTTCTTTGCTGCGCTTGGGTTGTTGTAGCAACTAGTAGCTCAGCAGTGAATGAAGCAGATGTGCGAGTCATCTATCACCTGACAGCTCCCACTCCCCCGACTGAGCAAGTCATCACCCTGACAGTCTGTCCGACCAGTCTCATCAATTACAATGGTACCCTACCATTAGACCACAAACACTTTTCTCTTCGGACACATTCAACGGCTTGCCAGTCTGCAAGATGGGCCCTCAATTAAGTCTGAATAACTTTCCCCTCTAAAAGACTGTGTCTCTTTCTGTGGCTGAAAATTGCACACATTATAGTCATAGGATAAGTCTTTTGATAGCTGATGGTGGCCATATAATATCGGAGAACATTTATCTTAATTTTAGGACCAATGTCTGATAATGATGCAAACCCCATCATGGCTACTATTGGCAAAGATTTACTTTTGTGCTCAATGTAAGAGTAATGACTCAGTCAGTTAACCGATTCTCATTTAATGAGCAATTAAAGTAATTTATGGCATAAAAATTCAACAACTCCAGTGCTATGTCAGTTTATGGCAAGAAAATGTTGAGCAATATTCATTTTCCCCCATTTTGTTATAGACTATGTAATTTCTAACAGTACAACTGTTCAAGTGTATTTTATCCTTGCAACACTATTGCCTAGGTTATTTCTTTATGGCATGGCACTTGTGGGTTCTTGTGTCCTGATCAAAGTGAGATTTGGTTTGTAAAGGGAGAAACAATGGAAATCATGTCTTATTAGTGTTATTCTGTTCCTGTATTCATCAGTAGTAGACATGAAATGCAGTAAACAAAGATGTTTGAACACAGGCACATATAAACAGTATCACTTACAACATACGACCATGGCAGTGACAGCAGGGGTCAACTTAGAAATATCAGCTTTCCTCACAAGGGATTTAATAATAGGTGTCACTGTCAGAACTTTACATTGAATATGCAAAACATATAAATAAGACATTCATATAAAAATAGGCTTTTACAAAATATACTCTATTAACCAATATTTACCAAAAGTAGAAACTGTGCCCATGTTTTTTAAATCAATGATTAAGTTCTGTTAAATTAAATCAGCTTGATGTGAGCAATGCATTTGAAGACAGTCAGTAGGGTGTATAGCCTTCTACCTCAACAAATACGGTTCTCTAGACTAGCAGCAAACAGAGGGAAGACAAACTCATGAGAAGGTCAGAAGGTCAACGTGAGTAGCCTACAGCAGTTTCATCTGGAATGGCACTATACTACAAGACCACATATTATTCCAGTGTGTTAACCACTTACAAGTTTGGATTGATTTAATAAACTAAAACCTCCCAGCATTTTGTTACTTTTGATCCAAAATGGACAAAATCAGTAGTTTTTTTAATAGAATAAATTAATATTAATTATTTCCATTATCTAAATACAGTTTGTTAAATATTCCAAATGGTTGTGTCATTACATCTGCGCACAGGAAGTGAGAACTACAGCAGTGTGCCCTGCCCAGCAATCACATCCACTATAATTCATTTGCATTAGCAAAGTCCAAACTGTCAAAAAAATCAATACATGTCCATATAGCTTAAAGTCTTACACATTTTGTCTTGGTGACTCACACTGTGGTCACCCTGTCCCACGTGCCAGGATACAGCTTTTCCCTTAACAGTGTGTTGTCACGCCGTTTCAACGTTGCACCCCAGTCCAAAAAGAGAGGTGATGAGCTTTGTGTGCAAAACAGTGATGACGTCCCATCTTCTAATTACTGTGAAGTACAGTAGTTTATAAACAGACTGTAATATCAGCCTTTTGTAGTGTTTAACAGTTCCAGTTTGTCCATGACAATACAAACACATGAACGCACACACTCACATACTTTGTCACATACACCATTCAATAAATATTCTCATTTGCATGTGTACACCTCTGTCCTCTCACTGCAGGTGTTGCATTTAACGTAGCAGCACCACAGGAACTTGCAGTTACACTGCCAAACACGGGAGTACTGGTGTGTGTTGTATCCTCGACCACAGCACATCAAGTCACAGCCGCTGATGTGCTGCATCAGAGTCTTGTTGCAGACCCGGCCTTGTGTCCCCAAGCTCCCTGTCAGAGGGTCTGCCTCACAGTAGTTAGGTGACTTGTCTATGTACACCAGGTCTGTATCCATGGGCTTCCTGTAAGAGTAAGGCTTCTTAATCTTAAGGAATTTAGGCCGCTTGTTGCGGCTGGCTTTCACTGCTTCCACATGCACAGCATGGGCATACTTCTCCTTGAGAATGTAGCCAAGCTCACGAAACTTGGGAAGTGTAGTCCAGCAGGTTTTGGTAGTGCAGGAGCCTGAGACACCATGACACTTGCATTCCAGTCGCATATTCTTCTCCAGGACCTAGACAAACAAAAACAACTTAGTAACATAGCAGCAATTAGCAACTGAAAAAAACACTCTAGTGATGACTGATGGTTACTCTCATAATAGAATAATAACAGCCAAACTTGATTATTACAACCAGTTATCATTAGGTTGACTATATACAGTATAATTATTGCACTCTTTCATCTGTTAAAGAAACATTGTGCAAAGAATGACCACATATTGTGAAAATACACATACTTTTTTAATTCTTACACTTCAAAGCTAGTGACAAATGTGCAACTAATAACAACATGGCTGTCAAAAACACTATGGTTAGGGATTAAATACGGCCCCACCACATAGCAGTGTGATACCATATACACAGGAGCCAAAATAATGTATCAGATTTCAAACTCTGTGTGTAGATACTACACAGTGAGTGACTGTACAAGGTGCTGAGTGACTTGGATTACTGCTAAACCCTGAAATGATGACAATGAGAAGTGCCATTGACTCAAAATGGAATTTTTGTTAGCGGCAAGGTCGATTGCAATTTCCTGTTTCTAAAATGCTAGGTGTTTGTTGTGGGATATTGTCTCAGAAACATTTGACAAGATATTTATGATTCTGTGTGCTTGGCAAATAAACACTAACAATAAAACCAAAAAACAGACATGTGAACAAGGACCAAAAAAAACCAACTTTTCCCTGAGCAAACCACTTCATAAAACCGTTGGCTTCAGCTCCCTAATCCATCAGTTGTTCTGTGACCAACACTTGTGACAGCCTTTGTCTAAATGTCTTCGACCAGGGAGCTGTGAACGGCGCTCCTTCTCAGTGTCACTGCTTTTGATTAGCATAAATAAAGGAGGAGGGATGGATAACTTTCAAAACAGTGAGTCTATTTATTAGCAGAAAGAATGGTAAGGAATGGAAATTGCACAAGGTTTGAATCCACAAGCACAATCTTTTCCCTGGGAGGCAATTTAGCTGTCCAGATAAGCCAATTTGAATTCATAGCCTTGAAATGCACGTAGAAATGATCTACTCAGTACAAATGGGTGTAAGAAAGGCTTTTCAGCTACTGTGTTGGACGTGTTAGTTGTGTGAATCAGGCTGTTTTGGCACGATGGGACAGAGAGAGAGGGGATATGACTTGGGCAAAGTTGCTTCTTTATTCTCACTTTAGCTGTTTGGCACTTTATTCCACTCAATCTTTAACCTCTAGACTTACTGGAGTCTCTTTGTCACTCTGTACTCTGTGTTCTGCAGCCATGCATGCAGAAAAGCCATCAAATGAACAGGTCAACACACCAGGAAGACAGTTACATTTGTCTTGCTTTTTTATCATATCACTGTCATTTCATATTGACTTTTATGCTTTAAATTCAGCTTATTGTTGCTCTAAAAGTGCATAAGTATATTTTATTTTTATAATTGTATGGCATCATAAATAAAAATTACAACTGTGGCTGGTAGGCAAGCTGACTGCACTTTCCTACACCATTAATGGAGACACATAATATGCAATGATGAGCAAACCTATTAACCAAACAGTACACACCCAATCTGTTTACAGGGCAGAAATCTGGGCTGTAATCAAACACTTGACACTTGGACAGTTGTGTCCCTAAAAGAAGGTTTTTATTCTCTTGCTTGTTTAACCTTGGTCTCGTTCCCTAGGACACTGGCAAAGTTCACCCAAACCACAGCATGGCAGAGGGTGAATGCAGTCATATAAATCATCTGTGTCTCAACACTTATTTTTGGTGGGAAAGGAAGGACATTGTTTTCAATATTTTCTTTAATCTACAGTCAGTAAAAGTCAGCGTATAAAGGGAATAATCCTGATACTAATCACTTACCTTGCGCCCCACCTCATTATTATGGAGGTTCATGAGTGTCCTTGCATTCTGTTTGACCTCCCGAGCATCGATAAATACTTTGGAGAAACCTAGGCCATAACTGATGTCAGCAGAGCAGCCTCCCCACTTCCAACCTTGATCTTTACTGTAGAAACCCTGCTTCTCCTTGTCACAGCTACAGTCACTCAGGTTCCCCTGTGTACAGGCTGCAGTAATGGCATGGGCCACCCCAGCTGCAATTATGGCATAGGTGAATGCAGCCTCTTTACTGCCTAGGGAAGGAGAAAAAAAAGTGATGAATAAAATGTAGTATGTATACATTTTAAGAAATAAAGTGTCAAGGTGTTTTCCTTCCCGGTTAAGGGGAATATAATAAGTACGTAATAGGGTTTTAAATAGAAATAAATGATTAATTATTAACAGTATGTGTGCTTACATCACAGTCTTACTGACATCTCACTTAAGAGCTGCAGTGTTTTAAAACCTGACCTGGAAACTGTCCTGCCCATGAACCAAAATGGCTGCTGGCAGCCTAGTCAATAAAGGAGTATGAATAAAAGGGTTGTCGGCAAGGATAGGGCTATTGATCTGCTCAGAACGGTCACATTCTTTGTAAACTTATAGAGACAGACAGAATCTTCATCCTGTGTTATCTCACTCAAGTCTAGCTAACAAATCATTTACACACACACACACACACACACACACGGAAATATTGACAATAATTAAAGGTTAATCTGAAAGATTTCATAGACAGCTCCTGAAGCAAAGTCAGATATGAAAGTCTAACATATCTTATTTAAGGATTTATGTATAATGCATCCCAACAAAAATTACTTTTTATTTTCAATACAGTGTTAGTGTCAGATCTGTGATTCATTATCATGCAAACAGGAAATTGTTGGTCTCAACATCAATCATATCTATGTGTAAATAAACTCCTCTTGTCTCTGTTTGCACAAAACAAACATCATGCCTTCTCTGTGCTTCCTTTTGCCACACTCACTGTGTAAAGCTGCCATGTTTTTGATAAACATCTTGGCTGTGTGCCTTTTTCATTGAAAAAAAAATCTCATATTGAGGCATCAATTATGTTGACGTTTTTATAGACTCAGTGGGCTCTGAGCCAAAAAAGAAGGTGTGCCAGTGCACGCCGTTGTTAATTTTTCCCCTGCAGTTCTGAGTGCATGGGTTCACGACAAGAGATGGTATGAATTCTTCATAACCTTGTAATAAGAGATAGAAGATATAAAAAAGAGAGTGGACAAAAGAAGCAAGAAGCCTGTATATGATGAAACGTTGCTGAACCCTAAAAAACTAAATGGCTGAATGCTGATGCACCTTGCATTGCCCATGAGCATTTGTCATGTTTGCTGGTCGATCCTCATTTTACTTAAAGAACAAATGCAAGCTACAGAGCTCCACTCAGCCTAGTCGATAACAATGGCATTCATTTACAACTATTCGCCTTCTATGCTAATCTGATCAGTGAAACCAATCTATTTGGTATGGCTGTCTGTGCCATAGACCTGGAGTCCTCTGATGGAAACATAGACCAAGAGTGTGGGTTCAAACCACTCATTCATAAAAGAACAGATTGTCAAACGCCGCTGTTTTCATTTCAACAGCATGAAGAGATAATCTTTTTTCCAATAGCAGCGAGCAAGATGGCCTCAAACAGATGGCCCACACTAACCATTGTGTAAAAGTGTATTTCGAGTTTTGTTTTACTTCAATAGCTGTTGGTGGGTAAGAACCAAATGCATTTAATTTCTGTATATACTTAAATTCCTGAAATTGTTTTATCAAAAATGTTGTACAAAGACACTTCTGTTGTTATCAAATTCCCTACAGTGATTTTAGCCATATTATACTTCAATAAACTTTGTTAGTTCTTCTTGGTATAAATATCTGTCTGTCATTATCTGTCAATCTTTAATCCTTTTTAAAAGTTCAAAGTAGGCAAAAAAACAAATGACACAATCCCAGCCATTATTTCAGCATTTCCTAAAGTTCTTCCTGTTTTCAGAGGAGACTTTTGTCTCAGCATTAGGAACACTGTCTTGGATGAATTTATTTCTCTAATTTAGTACTTTCAAGTCTCGCTTTCCTCTGGGCTTTTCCCCACTGTAACTTATACCCGTGGTAAGATCTACATCCTTACAGTGAGAGCACCCATCACTAGACAGGATAAAGACCAGTGAAAATGTGTCTCCAGAGATTCTACTGGGCTTAAAAGAAAGGCTGCCAACATTCACAAGAGCTTTGTTACAGTGCTGGCTTCAGATACCTTTTATACATGCTTAGAAAGCCCAGCTCAATAAAGGTCTGGAGCAAAACTAGGCCTGGTGTAAATGACACTGGTTCTTTGCTTCCTGTAATAATGCAAAATAGACGAGCATTTAAGATTCACTTAAGATCAAGTCCAACAGCTATGAATTATATTTTCCTAGACATACTAAATAAACGGTATATGTCAAGGTCACAAGTTTACAGAAATACATGTTCTTACTTTGAACAGTATTCAATAAGTTGTAATTTAGTATTTTAATAGGACAGAAATATATTGTTGCAATTTACTTTGGATCTGTATTTTATAAACAGTGATTTTTAGAGGAACTGCGAAAATAATGGCAGGTAAAGACTGTGCGCGTTTTACGCACGACGCGCACAAATGCGCATCAAGATTCTAACTCATACCTTTAGTTTGCTGCTGGAAAAAAAAAAGTTGCAAATTGTAAACAAACGTTAGCAGACAGCAACATACCCACTTTCAACTCTTTACCGAAGACCGTCCTCTCTCCAAGAGCTGAGCAGTTCCAGCGCCCGTTTTTAAACTGAAACTGACACTCGTTGATGCCCATTTGGGCTCCCTCTCCGATGACGATAATGGCATCGGGGCGACTTTGGCAGATAATCCGTTGTCTGGGGGCCAAACCAGGGATTTTGTTACAGATTATGCTCGCACCTAGGGCCACCACCGACGAGAAGCCCCTGTGAATGGAAGATGAGTATAACTGAGCACCAACTCATTTCTCTCTGAATGTTTTTTGGTGTTTTTTGCGTTAATCTAAGGTTCTTTAACACCCCAGATCATCTCCGTGACCATTTAAAATAAGGTGCATTTTGCGCCTTTTTTGTTAACTGAGCGCATTCCGCGCATTTAATGTTCCCTGTTCTTTTACAGATATAGTTGTATTTAAACACAAAAATGCATCCTAAATTCTTTGCTTCCCTATTTGTTCACACAGCAGAAAATCTACTACATCACTGGATAAAGGTGCACGCTAAGACAACTCGTTTAAATTCTCACCTACGTCAGTGTTGCAGATGTTGCACACTTACGTTGCCCGTATGCGTTTTACCAACCTTTAAAGATATAATGAAGGAAGTGCCGTCAAGTGAAAAGCATGCAGTTACCACGAGTCTAGCTCAGATACGTTTACGCTCTTCCCAAACGTTTTATTTATCATTTATAAAATCTACTACATTCTCCGGAGCGCAAAAGGGATAAAACAGTAGTTTTGAGAAACACCAGCAGATAAATCGATCATCTGTCGCGTTTAAGAATGACGCACAACCTGACTGATGAGTTAAATAAACGCAGCTTACCCGATTTTTAAATAAACAATTCCCAGACAAAGTAAAACTCTTAAAATCCAGCGTCGAGTTCTCCGACTCATTGCGGCCCCTCTCTCAGTTTCATGCAACGATTTGTAGAGCTGATGAATAACTCTGCTTGCTTAGTCTCCGATCGATCACAGCCCAGGTAACTCCAAATGAATTCCAAAAAGACGGAAAGCATCAAAAGCCAATGCACGTCGGGAACTTTTACAAATTGCCGGCTAAGGTGTCATCCAAACTCCCTTTACGTGGCCCCCGTTCGCTGGGCCCTCTTGTCATTGCGAGGGTGTCACAGGTAACCCTTGGGGTGAGCAAGTGCGATTATCTCTTTCTCACAGTTCCTCTGCTACCCGCAGGTCTTGGCTATATATCTGGCTCATCTATCTGGGGCGTGTTCTCAGGAGACATGGGGCCCTGCTGAAGAATCCCGCCAGGGCTGATCTCAAAACACACACACACAAACACACACACCGTGATATGATTGTTATTTATTTGGTTATTAAGTGTTTCGGGTTGCTGTACACAGATGTTACTACAGTTGCTTCACACAGACAAATAAGACGCACTGCTTCGTTTGCACTTACATGACTTCGTAACGCACAGATTAGAGAAAGCGCTCTCCGCTTTCTCGGGTAACAGGCTCTTACATCGCACTATTATGACACTTAATAAATGCACGTATTGCCTTATTTTTCCATATCCAAAAGAAGAATTCATCAACGTCTCAGTTTCATAACGCACCTGGTGCGCGCTACCTGTAGAGCGCCTCTGTGCTGGATATGGTGTTGCATGACCTTTTATTATGGCGACATCTGCTGGTGAAAATGCATATTTGCAGGTAGAATGCCAACCAAACCACTCCCCTTGTCCCTGATTTCTTCCCGTAGCTTGGCCGAAGTTGCCTCGGCCGTCGGGAGATCATTACCCAGAGGGTGCAACACTGTAAGTCAGTATGGACCCTCATCACCCGCACTTGATCGGTGATTGCCTCATTTATATTTTTACATTCCTGACCGAGGATGATTTAATCAGTGCCTCTCGTGTGTGTAAGGTAAGGAAGTCCAACATGCGGAAGAGGCACCACGAATAATTCACAAAGTGTCTGACTTGTCTGAATATATATTTTCAGGATTGGCATGAAGCTGTAGAGACTCCTTGGTTATGGAGGTGAGCCCTCTGTACTTTCACAACGCCTCAATACACAGACTGCTGTCATGTAACTTTAGATGCGCATGATAAACATCCTAACTCTGTGGCCCCACTCAGGAGGCTGTGTCTGCAGCGCTGGACTTTCTGTAACCTCACTGTGTTGGGAAATGAGCATGTGAATTACTCATGGAAGAGATACTTCCTGCGACGTTCCCACATAGAGTCGAATATGACGAAAGGCCAATCCGGAAGTTACGCCTGCAAAAGTCTCAGGGGACACACAGGTAGGCGTGGAATGTCTGTTCTGTCTCCCATCTCATTTTTCTATCTAACATGCGCATTCGTCCATCAGGAAGGGTGGTAGGATTGGTCTACCTGCGGGAGAACTCAGCTCAGCATCCTGACCTCTGCAGCAGCAGCAGCGCCACAGTCTGCAGCGCTTCCACTGATGGTACACTCAGAGCGTGGAACATCCAAAAAGTCAGTGCAGCATCCTCAGTGAACATATTTCTACCAATGCAAAAATGTTTTCTTGTTTGGAGGCACAGAGTCAGACTCTGACTCATTCTAAATATGTTATTGGTTATCAGTCCATGTCAAAACATTACACAATACATTTCCAGGTAGTGTTTTTTTTGAGATGCAATACCACAAAGTAGAGTAGGCGGTGAAAGTGACATTCAGACTTTATCTACACCTGTGATACAGTTAGGTCCAGAAGTATTTGGGCAACGTGTTTCTATGATTTTGCCGCTTTACACCACCACAGTGGTTTTGAAATACAACAATCATGTAATTGAAGCGTAGGCTTTTAACCTTGTTTTAAGTTTCACATAATTATGTTATTTGCCGTCTAGGAAGTACAGCCATTTTAAGCAGCATTTCCTGGTGCTTTAAAATATTTGGGCTAAATGGCATAATTGTAAATATAACCATAATGTTTAATATTTGGGTGAAAATTCTTTGCAGTCAATGACTCGCTGAAGTCTTGTGCCTTGAGATCGCCCTGGGTTTCATATTGTTAGCTCCAGTCAAACAGCTGCCAAATGCCAACTCAGTCCAGACCTTTTATCTGCTTCATTTCTCTTGAAGTAATAAGGAACGGACTGCACCTGGTCAATTAGCTTCTAGTCAGTCCATTGCCCAAATACTTTTAAATGAAAATAGATGTACTCTACTTAAAATGGCTGTAATTGCTAAAAGCTTAATGCCATATTGTTTTGAAACTTTTTATAAAGCTTATAGTCTAGTGATCACATCATGAGTGTTTTATTTAAATTCATTGTGGTGGTGTATAAAGGCAAATTTATAAAAACCCTGTCATTGCCCAAATACTTCTGGATCTTACTGTATACTGCAGCATATTCATGGAGATGGATCAACACTCTTCAGTAGTTCACTCTACTTGGGTCAAAACTTGTGTGCTAGTCCGATATGTGACCCTCATCAAAGCATTATCTTAATAAAGCATTTCTTTTCTCACAGGGTGAGCTCTTGTGGTGCAGTCCAGTACAGAGTCCTTTAACAGGGGTTGTTAGTGATGAACAGCACAGAGTTGTAATCACAGCAGACTCTGCAGGCCTCATTAAGACCTGGCAGGCTCAGACTGGTCAAGAGGTGGCCTCCTTTTCTACTGCATCTCCACACTGTACGTTGCTCCCGTACAGTATCAACAGTGATTGGTTTCTGACTGTAAGTAACTTTAGAACTTCTTGATTTCAGACATGCAATTTATTTAAAATGTTATTTATTTCCAGTAAAGTAGCATGGGCTTCTCATATTCTCTTTCAGGTCGGAACCAGTCAGGGTTCTCTGTGTACACTTGGTGATTTAACTTTGACTAAAAAGTCCAGTATAGTGGTGTGTGACACCTTTAAAGTCAACATACTCCTAGTTTCACCTGACAAGAAATGGATCATGGCTGGAACCAAGGACAATAATGATTTAAGACCAAAGGTATTTCTTGTTGTCACTGACAGCCTGACTATGTTTGTGTTTCTTGCTCCGCTCTGTGTGTTTTCTTTTACCACATTTCCTCTGTGCAAATGACGCAGTGGTAAAGTAGGTGTTCATAGATAAGAACAATGACACATTAATACAGTCTTTATCCCTCTGTTCTTTGGTTTGTTGCCAGGTGATTTATACTGAGAGTTTGACCTATCCGCCTGAGGACGAAGATCCTCTGTGTCAGTCTTTGCCAGTCACTGGAAGCCAGGCTGCTGTCTTCATACCCACCCAGCCTGCCAGACTGGCTATCATCCACCAGAGCGATCACTCAACCAACAAAGCCCTCACTGTCTTTGATGTCAGCATTAAAAAGACTAAGTACAAGTCAGAGATCCAGGGTGAGGACTGAGATATGTGCAGAATGACTAGTAATAGGCTGTCGATCTGATATAAAATCACGTTAGCTATTAGAAAATGAACGGGTGACTCATT
>OMLM01021292.1:15830-29966 GCA_900302695.1 Helostoma temminkii | reverse complement strand
GTGACTGGTCACCAGATACTTTACATTAACACCACAGCATTTGTCAGACACATGAACACTTTAAACATTTGCCACTTTTATTAGAATAATTTTGGGGTAATTTACCGCAATTTAAGGGGGAGTGAGGTTGGGGGTTAGGGGAGGGGAAGGAGCAGGGAGCTACCGTCCAGTAGCAGCCCCCTCCACCTTACTGTTGTCACACTTATGTTTCTTGTGCACCCAGCTTCAGATCCCCTTCCCTTCCTCTTCTTCTTCAGTTTTGTCTTCTCCTCTTTCTGATGCTCCCCTTTTCTCCTTTGTGCTTTTTTTTACTTCCCCTTTTCTCCTCCTTTGTCCTTTCACAGTCTACCTTCTTCTTGAGGAGAAACCAGAGGCATCTCCTCTTCATCTGCAGTGCTCCAGTTTTTCCTCCGTCAGTTTTGTCTTTTGTTCTGACAGCTTTTTATTCTGCTCCTCCAGGGCTGTTTTCCTCCTCCACCTGCTTGACTCTCACCTCCCAGTTCTCCTCTTTCAGTGAGAGCTGCTTTCTGACCTCCTTCTGCAGACTGTTGTACTTTGCCTGCCATGTTGTATTGTTGAAGTTAGTTTCAGCATCTTTTTTATCCTGTGTCATCCTCTCATTTAGATTCTTTTCTCCTTCCAAAGCTGCAGATTTTTGTTTTCACTCTGACATAGCTGCTGCTTCGGCTCATCCAGTTACTGGTTTCTGGTTCTGGACCTCCAGATGCTGGTGTAGTTGGCTGTTGGCCTCTCAGCTCCTCCTCCTCCTTCATCTGGTGATGATGAGTCAGTTCAGACTTTTGACTCACTCATCATCTTGGTCTTCTGGACCCTTTGGTGTTGCTCTCTAAGCTCTTCGTCCTCCAGCAGCACCTCCACCCTGAGCAGTTTCTGTTTCTCGCCAAAACTTTGCATTTCAGCCTGTAGCTTTTAACCTGCACCTCGAAGATGTTGTTCCAGATGCTGCATCTCCTCGTAAGGATTAAATGTTGGCCTGTGATGACTTTAACATCCATGAACAGCGACAGCTTGTCTCCCTCTCTCTGCTGGAGCTGCCTCTCCGTCCCCTCCCACTCTCTAACCCTGTGTAGTAAATCATACTAGAGTCTGAATCACAGTCTTTAGTTTGAAATTGTTACTGAAGTTACTGAAAACCGGGAACAGTATTAGTATTAGCACGGCACTATTATAGTTACTGATTATAAATCAAGGTGTTTTAAACTTTACAGATTGAATATAAAAGTCAATGTGTGCCTCATAAATTACTGTTCAGGTCTTTGTATGACATGACGGTCAACATAAGGAAACTGCAGACCGTCTAAGTCTACTGCAGTCACACTGTACGACCTGGACCTAATATACTCAACTACTACTGCAACTTTCCTGTATGTAGACTGTACGATGGAAACACGTGATCCATCTGTGCCGCTACAGTTGTAAGCAGTGAAGTCTTGAGTCACAGCCGCAGTCACACTGCGACACAGTCAGTCCTGAATTTATCGTTTTTGAGCCACAGACTTTCGTCTGGGACCACCCAGAGTATTTCTACTCTTAGTCTGCAAAATGCTCATTCTTTTGATTACAGTTGATTTATTAAACCTTAACCCATAAAAGTTGTCTCTACTGTCAAAGAATGTTTTAAAACTCACTTTTATGCCAGTACTGAGAAATCAGTCTGGCCGATAATAGGCTGATATGATGCATGTAATTACAGTAAATGAGAAATGCAAAAAATTGGTAAAACTAAATGAACATTTATTAAGAAAAAATATTTATTAAAACCAAAGTAAAAAATTAAACAGTTGAGGTAGCGTTTAGTGCAGCCTTTCCTTTCCTATATATAAAATATAAAATAAAAACTGGAATAGGTAGGAGAGGCTTCATATGTGTTGAAATGTGTTATATAAACCACTGTTAGATCCATTTGGACTTATGTTATCAATGTGTATATTATATGTGGAGTAAACTGAAATTAGTGTTAATCATGTGTTGCTAATTAGCCATGTGCTTATGTAAAGCAGCCATCTGGAATTTGTAGTCCATGGACCAATGGACTGATGACCATATTTAAAATATTCTAAATATGATCAACCTCTACTGTTAACTCAATTCAGAAAAAGACTAATTTACTTCATAGTAACTTTAATTGTTCTTTCATCCTTTGTGTTAATATTATTTAATAAATATGAGCTTTTACAGTCTTTATTACTTGATTTGCTTGGCTGGAAAACCCCGACTTGAACATAACAAATCCCATTTACTGTGAGACAACAAGACCCTCCAGTTACTCTTTTTTTTATTTAAGTTCCCCAAATGAACAGCATACTTCTCTGTAATATTGGTTTACCTATACAGTCCATATTGATACCATGTTACCGTTCCCTCCTCTGGCCAGCTGAGGTAGTGTCCGCAGAAGCCTTTGTATTTTTGTTTTTCTGAGTCTTGTCTTTTCCCTTACTTCCGGGGGCGTTAAAGCTGGTCTGAGTGTTTTCAGGTGTGTGTTTTTAGCAGCTGTGTTGTGTTGCAGTGTAGCCTGTGTCTCCTCCTCCTTCTGAGGGTTTGTGTTTTGATTGATTAGTTAGCATTTTCATGTCCTTACAGTCTGCTTTGTTAGTTGCAATGATTCTTTGTTAATACATTTTTTAGAAAGACTCTGAGCTTGTTTGGTTTCTGCTTGTTAGCCTGTTCGTAACATATCATATGTATTGTATACAGTATATACAGAGTATTCATTCTGATTTTACTAGGTACCTATATTTGCTTATGTGCTAAGCAAGAATATTTTGGTTGGTGGTGACTGTTTTAGTGGTAGACTTCTAACTACAGGCTACCTCTCATACCCAATGGACATAATCTCAGAACATATTCAGTGTGACTGATGTGTGTTTGGACATTATAAGTGCAGTATCGATACACACTGTAAGTAAACCAATGTTACACAAGTTAGTTTGGGGAACTTACTGTGTAAAATAAAGTGTTATTGATCCTCCCTTTTATGTGCATGTAATAACACAGTGTAGTGGATTTACTGCAGTGACCCATGTTGTCATCCACACTGTCAGAAACACTGGTGTTTGCACCTATTGTTAGATGGTCTTTTTAAAAAAACAAGCTGAAACATGGACACGTCCTCAGAACACCGGGCTTCATTTAGAAATATCTCCCTAAATCTGTCTGTGTAATAACTCACATACACGACTGATGAAAAAAACCTGATGTGTAAACTGAAGAAGAAGAAGAATAAAGAAAAGGCAGAATTATCTGAGCTTAGTTGCTTAAGTTTAAAATATTAATAATGATAATAATACCACTGTAATTTGATCCTATAATAGAATTGATCGTAGAATTGACATTATTGCAATAATCAGTTATTTTGCAAAACATAAACAAACACGTCAGCGCTGAAACACACGGAAGAGTCTTCGGTGTTGGGAGATTTAGTTCTTATCTTGGTAAATGTCAGAATCGTTGTTAAAAAGTGTTGAAGAAGGAATTTGTTCCTAAGAACGTTTCATTCATGAAGAGAACTGTGTCTGTGGCAGACTGATCTTAATCAGTATGATTTTAGGAGGAAAGTCTTGCAGAGGTTGTTTCTAAATGAATGACAGTTCTCTGTATTTCCTCCAGTAGTGTCTGTGCTGTACCTGTACAGGTGATGGTGTGAGCACTCAGTGTACATCATCATTCTTCATGTGATTTGTTCGTGCCGGCTTGATTTGAGTCGCTGTAATCGCTGCTATTTCTTCTCTCCCAGTTTTCCCTCAGAGATCTTTAACATTTCATCCTCTGCTACTTGTGGTAGCGATACTTAAAGAAAGCTGATCAACACACCTGCACAAAGAAGCCTCTGTGCCACCATTCATTCTGCAAATGAACAATTCAGCAGATGAATAGCAGCGGCTCTTTTCATCAGCTTGACGCAGCCGTGAGGTTCGATCGGGCCTTGTGCTGCGAAAATGCTTTTGTGTTGATGTAAAACCTGAGCACCGTTCACTGATAATAGCTTTTAAAACTTAATAACAGGCACATGTTCCTTTCACAGCCCCCTCTCTATCTTCTGTTGTGCATCAGCCTCCTCCCAGATGATTTTCAGGGTTTTCTTTATTGTCTGTTTTACATCTGGATGTTTTGTGCTGCGCTACAGCTAAAGACATTCAACACTAAACCATTTTATGGAATATCTTTATGTTGTCTTGGATTACATTTTGCTCTAAGATGTTCACACTTCCAGCTGAGCTGTGCAGCGTATGAGCATAAAAAGAGACAATAAACCTGAAGCATGTAAACACACGATAACTTGTTGTGTAGTTGTGGTTTTGCTTAACCAGCCTGATCGTGTTGTTATATCCTGTAACTCCAGCAAACAGCCACATCGTTCTCCTACTTATGATAACACGTCATGCATGATCGTTATCTGCATTGTTGAAGCAACAGTAACATTTCAACATTCATAATAATAAGATTTAAAATCATTTGATGGTGCACTGACCTACAGTGGGTCAGGATCTTCAAGAGCAAGAGACTGGATACGAGGAAATATCAGACTGGCTCTGAGTTAGTTAAGAGACAGATGCTGAGCTGATGTTCTTACTGTTGGACCAGTATGTAAATAGTCTTTATTAGTACTAAGTTATACTAGTTATTTGAATTATGAAATAAAGGTGACCTACATTCACAAACTGCTGTTCTCTATCACATCCACACTATTATTACCGTTTATCGCACTGTTCGTTTAATCTTTTTAATCTTTTCAAACTTTTTAATTTTTTTACTCTGTACTTTTGCTAAGGACAGTTTGGACTTTACACATCTACTCATAGTGTCACAAACAATGTGCAGTAAAACAGTCAAAGTGCGAAACTAATCTTTGTGGTTCATACAACTGCAGCAGAGAATTTACTTGGAACTTGTCTCTGCACATATTCAGGCCTCTGTGACTAATGCTATGTCCGGGAAGAGGAGCACTGTTGTTACAATGCAGTGCTCAGTACATGCCAATACTGTCTGTGTTTGTGAGGAGCCACTGAGGCAGAAAATGGGTAGAATATAGAAAGAGAGGAGGCGACTAAACAGATCCATGTGAGTCGAATGGGAAATGAGGCAGAGACAGAGGCAGAGTGGAGTAGAAAGAGAGAACACAGCTCATCACTCTGTATTCTTTGGTCGTGCTCGGGGTTAAAATCATGAGAACAAACAACCTGAGACCATAAATTAATTTTATCTCTATGACTTGATCCTAATTTTGTGCTTTAGATCCAGCAGAAACAGTGGATTAGAGTAATATCTTACAAATAGTAACTGTAGCTGCTCCAATTCTGAGGGAGTTGCTGCAAAGTATATTTCAAATAGAAGAGAAAGTGAAAATGATGCTGCACATCCATTTTAACAGAACCTTACGAGGAGCGTGGATGTGGGTTATATTATTAATGGTGAATGTGAACTGACGCTGAAGCACAGTTCTTATTTATTATAATCCTGTTATAACTGTGCCATTTTTGTTCATTTTTATTATTTTATCATTGCATTTAAGATAATTTAATGTGATAAAGGTTTTCCAGACACTGAATGGTTATGTCCCACTGACCTACCAGCACTTCTTAATGCTGTAACTGTAGTCAGAACTGTCAATTTATTGTATTGTATCTGTCTGTCCTTCCCATTAATGTGAACATTGTGTCTCCTGAATACCTTCAATTTTAGGAACAGAACAAACCCAAATGTTTGGAAATTAAAAATCATGGTCAGGTTTGACAAGGCCACGTGCTGTAGGTCAAACTTCATACTAAACAGTGTAATTGCGTCTTACACTACACGTTTCACTTGTAAATATTTAGTACTAAACAGAAAACCACATGAATTTATGGTTTTTCTTTGGTGTAATTTAAAATGCTGTTAAAATTAAAATGGTTCCAGTGTTGCTTCTGGGAGATCAACTGCATCGGCTTCAGACACAAGACACAGTACGCTTGTCTGATTCGTCCACCACACTCTCAGGTCAGGTTTAACAACAAAATGCATCCAAATCCATACTTACAAATATTCTATTCCATTTCCTGGAGGGTTGTAGTTACCTGTTTTTTTACCAGAATTTGGGGGGGATGTGTATAAAAGTGAGGCTAAGTGTCCACCCACCTTTCTCTATCAGCCATCTGACCTGATCGATGCTAAACTACTGAAGCTTTCCGTTAGAAACCACTTCTTTTTCCAAGTCATGTCTTGTCCATGTAATCCCTTCCTGCAGGGAAGACACATTTTCTCACTTTCAACACTCTGAGCTCTTCGATATCTGCTTCTGCTGTGAAAGTATATGAGAAAAGAGAGAAAGGAATGAGGCTAGAAGAGGAGAGGAAGGTGTGTCACACAGGTTTGATGTTAACAGGAGAAGAAGAGCGAGGAGATAAGCAGCAGCAGTGTTATCAATACCTGCCTGCCTGACTGCCCGGTGCACTGAGCTGCTGTAATTTCTGACGAGTTACACTTTGGTTTATGTGTGAAAAGCCTGATGTGTGTGCGAGTTGGTGAGTGTGAGTGTGTGTGTGATAATCTGTGGGGGACTAAACCCAGAGTTTGTTTGCAGAGTAATTCTGTTATTCTTTCTAGAAATGTTCACTATTAAAGCAACCTCACCGTGGCTTGTTGAGCATTAATGTGCTTGACAATATAAAGTTGCTATAACTCACTTAATTAAAGCCTCTGGGTCTTTTGTAAAGCACTACAAACATTTCCTGAGACAGTATGGGGTTGTAAAGCAAGAATTAAGAATGTAAAGCTGTTTTTATGGAAGTATGTAAAAGCTCTGAGGATTTTAGCCTTTCAAGCAACTGAGCACATATTATAAAAGCTGGCAAGTGTGCAAAGTCTTATTTTTAATAGTTTCAAATGCATGTCAGACAAAATATTCACCCAAACAAACTCCCACACTCTGTCTCACTTAAGCTGTAATATTTCTTTATTCATAACGTTGTGGTCTGCTTGACCTTTATCAGTTATCTGAAGATGAAAGTCGAACACATTTAATAAATACTAAAAACTTTAGCCTAAATGAGACAGTGTGTAGTAAAATTCATAGCATGAACTTCTGGTGTACCAAAGGTAAACTATCAAACCTGGGTATAAGCATCGTACAATTGATTCACACTGCAGCCAGTACAGTTTTCAAATTATTACGCCTATTGGAAGCAGGTGAAACTCAGACAGCATGTTTTGCTATGCAGAGACGCATCAAACCCTCCATGCATAGCTGGAGCACATGTTTGTGTCTGTATGGATTGCGTAGAGTATTAAATGGCCATTAGAAAATATTTTATTTATTCACATATCGAATTATCTTGCATGGTTTTTGAAGAAAAATATTTAGTTGATAAAAATGTCACACTGATTAAAAGCAAAATGACATTGAATCAATGTCCTCCAAAGAAACAAAGAAAGGATCAATTGCATTTGGACAAATTGTGTCACCAACAATGGATGTCACCAGTTCCTGTACCGTAAAGTACAAACTCTGACATTTCATTTTAAAATGGAACTTGTGTCCATTTTAAGACTCGTGTTGGCAGGTGGATTGTGCACGCTGCTATGTTGCACAGGTTTTACTGAGTTAACTTGATAATGAATCATATTGACCTGCTCTGCTCCTCATCGACTGAAGTCTGCAGCTGAAGATTCAGACCTGACTCTGATCCGAGGCCTTGAGCTGGACTGGACTTCAAATCAAACTCTGGCCATCAATGAGATTATTATCATGATAATAATATTATCATTATTACTCACATTCATGGATATTTACATAAATAATGTTTAGATGTGTCAGTCCTCTACCCCTTTACAGTAGGTGGAGGAGTTGTAAAGTCTAATGGCCACTGGGAGGAAGGATCTGCTGAGTCACTCAGTGGAGCATATGACACTGATCAGTCTCTGACTGACCGTGCTCCTATGTCCAGTCAGTCACTGTGTAGGGAGGGATTGTCCAGGATTGAGAGGAGTTTAGACAACATCCTTCTCTCTGCCACAGTGTAAAGAGGGTCCAGCTCCACTCTATTTATGTGGAGCTGGAGATGGTTCAGTCCACACCAGTCCACAGAACTGTCCACCACTCTCTACTCTGTAACAGCAGAGTCATCAGAGAACTTCTGAAGGTGGCAGGACTCTGAGTTGTACTTAAAGTCTGAGGTGTACAGGGTGAAGAGGAAGGGGGAGGAAACTGTCCCCTGAGAAGCTCCTGTGCTGCAGACCACAATGTCAGACACACAGTTCTACAGAGGGACATACTGGGGGCGGTTAGTGAGGTAGTCCATAATCCACAGAACCGTAGAGGTATCCAGCTGCATGTTTTTTAATTTCTCACCAAGCAGTGCAGGCTGAATGGTATTGAGTACACTAGAGAAATCAAAAAAACATAATCCTCACTGAGCTCCCTGGTTTGTCCAGGTGGGTGTAGGTGCAGCAGGTGAATTTTAAGCTGGTACGCAAACTAAAGGTGGTCCAGTGAGGGTTTGACAATGGGTCTGAGGGACTCTAGGATCAGTCCTTCATGATGTGAGATGTCAATGCTATTGGTCTGTAGTTATTATAGTAACACAGCAGTCGGGGACAACATCATATGTGAAACACACTTGACAGAAGTGTTTTCCTTCAACACTAGAGCTGTCAGTTTGTCCATCTTATTATCTTCACATTGCTCATAATCAGAGAGGGGAGATGCAGCTTCTCACCTGCACACGTCCCGTCTCTGCATGTTTATTTCCTCCTTGCACTTCTTTTTCCTCCTCTGCATCTCCTCACTGTCCTCCTAATCTTATCAGGGATGTTCAGAGTCCCGACCATAAGGTAGCATGGTGGCCTCGGCTGCCCTGATGCTGCCATTCTGCACCACTATCTGACCCAGTGAAAGCTAGCAGAGAATGTCAGGAGTGCATGTTATATGTTGCATGTTATGCATGTTATGTGTTTGTTATATGATTGTATCACTTTATTTTTCGTGTTCAGCTGGGTTTCGAATTACATATCTGTTCCTTCATCAAAGCAAATAAAAAATGGAGATAAGAAACTAATGAATTAACACATAAAAGAAAGTGCAACTTATTTTCACCATAAAAGGGGAGTTTTATTACCTTTAGGGCAATTTGTGGTAAATGACCAAAATGCTGTATCATATGCCTTTTGAGAGGGATGAGCTTACATACTTAATATTGCACAGAAATTTTTTTTACAGGTTTTTAGCTGCTGGTTTCCCACATGAGCTACTGTATGTAACATCCTTCTCTTTATCTTTCCATCCATTTTCTGAACTGCTCAGTCCCTGTACAAGTCGCAGGCGTACTGGAGTCTATCCCTGCTGTCATACAGGCGAGAGGCAGGGTACACTCTGGACAGGAGACCAGTCACATATAGACAAAGACAGCCATTCACACTCTCACCTATGGGCAATTTAGAGCCTCCAACTAACCTGACTGTGGTAGTGCCCGCAGAGAACCCACTCAGTCACAGGGAGAACATTCAGAAAACCCAGAACTAACCACCACCACCCACTATCTCTCAATAAAATATCAAAAGGTTAAACGATAAAAGGTTTTCTCATGGTATTTGTGTAGCAAGACCTCAAACTGAGATAATGTAGATAATAACTGAAGACACACCTTGGACTTGATTCTTCAGAAATTCATAAGATGATCCCCCGAAGGGGAAATTCATGTCACAGCAGAGTTAAAAATGACATCTGCAGTTAAACACCAGAACAACAACAATAATATTGGTTGCGTCAGAGTACTTGCCTAGTTCATTTGCACATGTCCACACACACACACACACACACACACACACACACACACACACACACACACACACACACACACACACAGTTTCCTGAAATTACTTCTCTTTCACAGTTTTAAAGGTACATACAGTTTTTCTCATTTTCAAAACAACTTTTCAGAATACCTGATGTTAATCACTGCAGCAGCTACAAAGGTTCTAAAAATCTTTCCACAGGAGAGGAGTCTCCTTTCTTCACTTTTCTGCAAAGATCATTCATAAACAACTGTGTGTCCCACTAGAATTTAACTGTGAAAAATAATTTTATATATGAAACTTTTAGGTGAAGGAGCTCTCAGAAAAAGAAATATAGTTTTCTTGTTTTCTCATAAAATATGGTTGTTTCTTTTTTTTGTTCAGCAACATGTTATAATATAATCATAAATATATATACGTATATTGTTTGTCACATGTTCTAAAATGGAATATTATGATGTTCATATTTCACACTATTCATCCTTCAGGTAGCCAGTTCAGGTATTAAACTGCCCATTCAGACTAAAGTCCTGTTAGTTAAACAGAAATCTGTGCAAACAAAATGAGTCATCAGAATCTAGTTTATTGCCAAGTAGGCTGTCATGGTTAATTTGGGGCAAATTGTTACAGTATGAAATTCATGTGACATTAATTTTATGAATTTCTGAAGAGTCAAGCACAAGGTGTGTCTGCATTTATTAGGTTAGCTTCCACTGAACTGCCCACCAGATAACGAAACACAATTTGTCCTTTGCAGGTTGATTAGCTGGTGTATTGTTGCAGTTTGAAGTCTTGGAACACAAATAACTTGAGAAAACATGTTGTAACTGTTTGTGTTTGGATTATATTTGTGCACATGACATCCCAGAGTTGCACCCGAGTAATGATCGGTTTGATTGAACTAGCAGCGCTAGCAGCTTAAAACTGTGCTTGAAGCAAAAAGAATGAAATAAATACTTTATATAATGTAATATTTGACCATCTTATAGTACATTCATGAACACAAATATAAAGTATAAAGCTAAAGTTTAGGTCAGAGGTATGCAGTCTAGTGACTGTTTTTGTCTATGGCACCTTAGATCTAAAAAGAATGAATTAATCAAGCAACATCTCATTGCATGATCGATATTAGACAGTGGGAGAGCTTATTTTACTTTTTCACACACACTAGCTTGGGTTTTATGTGGCGTCCTCTTCTGGATGGTTAGGGTTAGGACAATGTTGGGTTTGAGTTAAAGCTGCAATAACTAATATTTGACACATTAATTACATATGTTCCAGTGCATGTCAGAGAGCAGCTTTTGTCGCTGCAGTGCTGCTGTACAAAGGCACTTTGTAGCTAACAGCTAATGGTAGCTAGGAGACCAGTGGCATAGGTATAAGTCATGAGTGATGTAGTTGCAGAAACAGGACAGGAGGGGTAAACTGTAAGTAAGATGTGGCTGTAGTCCTTGTTTTGGTTCAAAAAAAGTCATGTGAAATGAGTTACTGCCTCTTTAAGGTAAGGATTTAGCATGACACCAGCTCCTCCATCAAGGTGCCTTTAGACAAGATGCCCAACTCCAAGTTGCACCTGCTGTGTGTGTGTTCCTCATCTCTAAGTTACTTTGGAAAAAGCAACTTAGCAAGCTATCTTGAGTCAAGATTACAGACCAAATAGCCAGAAAAAGGCTTGCAAAATAACATTTACTATTACATTTAGTCATTTGCAGATGCTTTAACCAAAGCGATGGGACACATGGGGAACAAAACCAACAGAAAACCTGGGAGCAAACACTGAAGGTAAAGTGCTATGAGAAGAAAAGTTTAAGTTTTACACACCGTAACATAGTCCAAAGGACTATTTTTATTTATTTTTTACAGGAACACGTGAGAGTTTTTTGTGCAGACTTTGGTGGAGAATAAACATGGTTCACTGCTTGAAATATGACTTCCAATGAAACCACAAAAAAAAGTTCCCAGAAAGTTCCCACAACTCACATAGCTTAATTGGCACAGAATAAATAGTTTATGGAAACTCACCAAAAGTACAAAACAATTCAAGGTGTGTCAGGCGAGAGGGAAGAATGGGAGGCATTGCCCTGAAAGGTTAGTTTCTCTCTTATGTAATGCCTTAGAGAGGCAACGTCTACCTGGCTCACTCTGTCTAATGGAAACAAAAAGGCAACATGTGGAGATTTACAGAAAAGCTCATAACCACCAGCCAAAGTGGCTGCAGGGTGGCAGTAAGAACTATTATTCACACTCAGTATATACTATATTATTGCACACTCAGTGCAATGTCCTGAGGAAAAGGGAGGGGTAGGGTTAAAGGATGACGTTGTTAGGGCCCTGCCATTTTCTCCAGTAATGTGTCCCGATGGTTCATCACAGCAATACCAGATGATCAACCATTCCCCAGCCAAATAACCAAATTGGTCAGACAGATTGGAGCTGAAATTGGAGAATCCATCAGAGCTAGCCTTTTGCAGAATGTTGACCAACCATCCGTTATAACCCCTGACGAGGTGACACTACTATCATTGATGCTTCTAAACTGCTACACAAGATAAAACAGTGATCTTTCAGAACACAATGAGAACCAGTATGAGTGACAGTTAGTTTTTCAATACAGTGTTGATGGGGGACAAGGTTGAGGTTCAGGGAATATTAGATAGCAGATCCATGGCCACTTCTCTACATGCTAACTTTGTACTGCAGCTGCGGGAGGCGGGAGTTTTGGGTGGTGATCTGAACCTGTAGGTATTTGTAAAATGAAGATCAGATTGTTTGACTCAAATTTTTTGTCCCAGTTTTGATTGTTGAAGGGCAGGTGGACAAGTTGGTTGTGGGCACGAATTTGATTAAGCCAATCATCAGAAAGTTCGAGTCTAATGACAAGTATTGGGCAATATTGAGTGAACCTGAATCACCGCAGCAGCACGAAGCGTTTTCTGGCTAATCTGGAAAGGTGGAGAGGGAATGAGATTCCTGACAAGGT
The DNA here is from genome assembly GCA_900302695.1 of Helostoma temminkii. Lineage (NCBI taxonomy): Eukaryota > Metazoa > Chordata > Actinopteri > Anabantiformes > Helostomatidae > Helostoma > Helostoma temminkii. The sequence goes on along the minus strand of OMLM01021292.1, from coordinate 17,200 downwards.
GGGAACACTAAGACTGAAGAAATCAGTGAAATGGGAGCCCTTGAATGAACATGTGGTATGGGGTCGGCTTCCACCAGGAACTGAACTATCAGTGGGTAGTACAGTTGTTGTGGAGCCTAGCACGTCCAGTTGTGTTCCCCGAAACATTCTGGTTGGCATAATTGTCACTCCCTTGTGGGGGGATGGCTGGTTCCCTGTGAAAAAAATAATTAACCCAACTGCATCCAGAATCACACTGAGGAGAAACACTAAAGTGGCTGATATCTCCTCATGCATTGCTTTAGAGGATTTTGTGGATAAACAAACAGTCAAACAAAATGTGGGTAGAGTCGGTGCCAGCAGCCATGGCAGTTTGTCAGCACAGAGCTCTGTGTGCGGTGGTACAGGATGTGACAGTGTTAGACTCAGTGATTTAGGGCTCCAGGAGTTGTCAGTGGATGACTGTGAGGTTTCTCCCGTCTGGAAGGAGAAGTTGACTGACTTGATTGTGAAGTATGAAGGGGTGTTTTCCAGGCATCACTTGGAGTGATGCCTGGAATAGTAGTGGTATAGTAGTGGAATAGTAGAAAATAATTGATTCATCAAATAAGAGAAAATATGTACAAAACTATGTACGTTTAAAAATGTGAAGCATAAAGAAGTAGTTTCAGGAAACTATGTATGTGCACATGTGCAAATTAACTAGGACAGTACTTTTACACAACTGTTAATATTGAGTTCTATTTGGAGTTGAGCCAGTCCACATTGTTAGAGGTTCTGACCAATCTTTGTTTTCCAAGCTGTTTATGAATTTGCATGACCATGCCAGAGGAAGTACGTGCATCTTACTTTCAGCTGGGGGAAGCTACTGGGAGGTTGTAGCTCAGTTACCCATTTTCAGGGGCGATCTACAACTTGTCATGAAAACAGTCTGGAGAATAAACAGTTCACTGCTTGAAATATGACTTCCAATGAAACCACACAAGAAGTTCCCAGAACTTACATAACTTAATTGCCACAGAAAAATTTGTTTATGAAAACTCACCAAAAGTACGAAGCAATTCAAGGTGTGTCAGGCTAAAGGGAAGAGTGGGAGTGGCTGCTTAGCAGAATATAAGTAAAGGTGAAACAACACTGATCATCAGACTGGAAGCTCCAGTTAGAAGTCAAGAAGACAAGTTGCAGCTTAAGATGTTCCCTATTAAATTAGATTTTCAGTTGTAAATGTACAGTACATTGTATTTGATGCATATGATAAGAAATGCAGACACACCTGTGCTTGATTCTTCAGAAATTCACAGGTTTATTGAAGAGGAAATAAATGTCTGAGTAGAGTTAAAAATTACACCTAAAGTTAAAGACCAGAACAATAAAAATTTTAACAGCTGTGT
>OMLM01021290.1:0-31005 GCA_900302695.1 Helostoma temminkii | reverse complement strand
CAAACTACTGTAGTAAAACAAAACGCAGCGCAAGGCTGGAACTAACTAACTGATAAACAAATCAAACAAAGATCACAGCACAGAGCTGGAACTAACTAACTAGATAAACAAAAAGCGCAGCACAAGGCTGGGACTAACGAACTAACTACACTGAGGAGTACTTACTACGCGTGAAGAAAAAGCTAGAGGTCGGGGAAAAGGTAAGTGGCAGGAACGAGGAACAAACGAGGCAGACATGTGACACACTAGCAAATGACTAACGAAAACAGATCAACTTAAATAGCAGACACAGTGATTAACTAACCCAAAACAGCTGCTAAAAACACACACCTGAATTCACTCCGGCCAGCCGAGACATGCCCCTGGAAGTGAGTGAAAAAACAAAACAAGGCAACCAAAATACAAAGACTTCCAGGGACACTGCCTCAGCCGGTCGGAGGGGGGAACTGTAACACTGAATTTTAAATGGGTTTCTTTGTCTGCAACCTCTTACGAAACACTCAACCACCATTAGCTGTTTTATGCCGTGTGTTTTTCTACAGGTGTGCAACCTGACTAGTGGACACTTCTACCAGTTCCGTGTGTTTGCTGCCAACGTGGTCGGCGTCGGGAAGCCATCTGAGGCCAGTGAAGCTTTTCTGTGTGAGAAGTGGACAATGCCAGAACCAGGTGAAGAGAACATGTCTGTTCAATTATGGATTTCAAGTTTAGACATATTTCTGTGCACACATGAATGTGTCAGGTATGTTAGATGGCAGCTCATCTTAAAGAAAAGGGGCAACATCTCACAGCTTTTTGTGGCTTCCAAACTTCATCTCAAACATGCACATCCTAAACTCAGACTGAAAGTGGGCACAGAAAAATAATATCTGCATAGTGATGCTCAAACATCTAAAAACGCATTTGAGTGGCGACTTAAACTTTAGCATTAGTCATTTGTAAGCTATCGAATTATTTCAGACCATCAACCAACTGGAGGACACATTACCACACGCCGTTTTATTTTTATTTAAATGGATGCCGTTAAAAGAGCATTTGGTAATTTCACAAGAACACACACAGATAAGCATAAAACTACAGAATGTATTTGTATATTATGCCATTAAATTGTGAAATGGACGCTCAGTTCAGGAGTCAAGTGCATTATAACACTGATGAAATAAAACCTAAAACAATAGCTGGGAGGTAGTTAGTTTATGTGTATGGGTGATCTAACCTTTCATATTGCGTTGGCTGTTGGCTCATATCTGTGCTGCTGAAGTGTTTTTGAGTTTGACACTGAACCAAATATCAGCTAAATGTTGCAGCATATGAAACAGCCCTGAAAGCTGGCAACTAATAACACATTTTACCTACAATATGCAATTAAACACAATATATACATTAAAAAAATGACACTGCCATGAATTTCTTTGCGTCTCTACAACAAACCTTGTCCTTCACTTCCTTACTGTTGTCAAATGCTACATTCAAATGTCCTTTAAGGAGGATATTTACTGTGAACAACAATATAGATCAGTTTTTGTTGTCTGAAAAACATACAGAGGAGGTAAGCATATGTTTTCAGCCCTGAACACATGGATGCATACTAACAATGAATCTGTCCAGATTCCCACATTTCTGGTATTAGCAGTTATTAAAATGTATTTTGAGTGACTGCAGTTGTATGGAAACTTATCAGACCTCACAAATACTTTACTTTGGATCAACAGTGCAGCAGTACACATGATGTAAACGCAGCCTTTTGTTGTTACATCATTGATAAGAGGATGTGATATTCATCTTAACAGTGGTACTTATGTGATATTATTCTTATCTTCCCATCAAGAAGTGCAGATTTTTTATTTAATGTAATAAATATCTGTGTAGGTTCTGCAGTTACGCTGCAGCATTTACAAGTGATAGTATCAACACTGAAACTTCTTCATGATGGATGTCAGCCAGGACACCACCTTAACAGGCTGGACTGTTAAGGTGGACTGGAGTGCTACAGTAGACCATGGTGACTTGTGGCATACACCTAGGTACATTTAACGTGCTGCAAAGTGGTATTTGGAGACATGTGCATCAACTGTGGGCAGCGTATGACAAGGGATGTGGTTGCGAAATAACTGGCAGCATGTGAATGTACACTTTAGTTCAAAATCACACCTGGGACAGATTAATGCCCGAGCAATCTAACCTGAGCTGAGCCATCCCTTGGGAGGCGAATTTAGGCTGCTTCCATCAGGCCACAGATATATTCTGCCCTGATGCAGAACAAGCATGTTTAAAAAGTCATTTATTCTTGTTGCTATACGTCTGGTTAATGACAACTGAGACTGGCAATTGTTATTATTGTTGTTATTATGTTATTGTTATCTTATTTATCTAAAAACGGATTCAAAGTCTTATTTATTCATTCAGCTGACTGCGAACCAAAGTGCCCCTCTGGGGATAATAAAGTTAGCTTGAGTCTTGAATCTTCACCAGGGCATAAAGTTAAAGAAAGCTAAGTGACTGTAAATTACACTTTAGTATTATTTTTATTGTAACCACATACACTCTGCATGTACACACATGTACATGAACCCACATGCACAGACTCATCTACAGAAACATTGCAGTGTGTAGTGGCTCAATAAGCAGCTCTGGAGCTCTGGTGCTGCTTTTTTCAGAGTGTTGTAACATTAATATTGAAAATGGAGAGAGGCTCCCTCACATGTGCCACTTTTAAAGTGCAGCTCATTAATCTTGGCAAATGGGCTTTCCACCATGTTAATAATTTAAAAGTGACCGAAAATCATTAGGCAAATTAACTACCATGTGGCAGTATGAAGTCAGGAGGGGTAGATTAAGAAAAGTCATTGCGCTGATCGTTGTGTTTCTGTTATTTCTGGTTCCTCTTGTGGAAAACGGTGAAAAATACATCCTATTTTTATTGCTTTAGATAATGTCACTAAGGACCGAATTCTTGTTTATTTTGCTGTTTGGTTTTTAGAGTTTTGAATACACATTCACAAATACCCTGCTTTAAAACACAGACCCTGATACACAAAAGGTCCATCTGTTACCCTTGCTCCTCTTTTCCAGGTTGTCCCTATGACCTGGAGTTCAGGGAGGTGAGAGACAGTTCCCTGGTGCTGCTGTGGGCGGCTCCATTATATGAAGGACGAAGCCCCATCACTGGCTATTTGCTGGAAATCAGCCAGGGTGATGACTCAGACCACTGGAGTGCTTTGAATGACAAGCCAATCTCTGACACACATCACACGGTGAGAAACTGTAGAAGTCATAAAACATAAAGCTTTATGTTCACTCGTATATCTGAAGCTTTCTCTGGATTTATTTTATTCATAGTGAGATTGTACAAAATAACAAAGTGCCAGTAAATTAGTTTATATTTCTGTGCCTGTAAAGGTTTAAATAAGTGTTCTGAATTATAGAAATGTATTTTTGACATCCAGGTGTCAGGGCTTCAGGCAGGTCAGACCTATCGTTTCCGTGTCTCGGCTGTCAGTGAGGCTGGAGTGGGCCTTGCCTCCCTGCCCACTGAGCCAGTCACAGCTCAGACTAAACCAGGTTGGCTATTTTTCTGCATATACACTGTACAAACACCAACCAACTCAATACTGGAACTTATTTTATTAACACTATGAATGTGGATATGGGATTTTACGCATGAGCTGATGGTGTATATTGCTAAAAAAAACACATTGTTATGATTAACTCCTGAATCAAACTCCCATACTGAATCACCCACAGGCACCAAAAACATTGAGGTTGGTGTGGACGATGACGGCTTCATATTCTTGGGCTACGAAGCTGATGAGATGAACGACGAGAGCAAGTTCCTTTGGAGCAAAGACTACACTGAGTCCATCAGTGCCGGTAGAGCCAGAGAAGAAACAAAAAAGAACAGGTAGTATCGTTCACCTGCAGCTCAGACTGGACAGTGTTTATGAACAAAAAGGGTTCATTCAAGTTGTTGTAGTTGGAGACTCAGTGGAAGTATTAAACCCGTCAGGGAGGGTTTCGTGCTTCTACTTACCAGGACTGCATGGACAAAATAACATGAGACAAATTCCTCATGTTACACTTTTAAAGAATAGGATTTGGATGCAGTTTGAACTAATTCAATTTGCTTTGTAAATTGGAATTATGGGGGTATTTCTCTCAGGGATTTCCACAGAATGCAATCTTTTTGGATTAACCCAATTCTGTGCTTGAGGGAAGTCTGTCTGCCAGCTCTCAGATTCTCCCTGTTTTGTCTCGTTTATAGCATATAAAACATAAATTAATTTCATTTTAAGTTCAGCTGGCTGTGGGCAAGTGGAGCGGCACTATTTAGAGAAAAATCCAGTGGCAGCACGAAGCACCTACAGCAGCCTCTGCTAGAAAGAGGGTAGGGAAGATATTGTGTAGATACATTTGTCTGTTTGTCAATGTGTCCACCAGGTCACTTCTCACCTTCACCAACCCCTCTGAGGAGGATCTGGGTCACTACATGGTGGAGATGAGCGATAACCCCAGCCTGTCGTCCAGCTACGACTTTACAGCCGAAGGTGAAATTAAGCGTGCTGTAAATGTGTGAAAGCAGAAAACTAAAGGAGACAGGAAACTGTCTCGTGTAATTTACAACTTCAGCTTAGGTAGAGCGAAAAAAGGCGTTCAAGTGTTATTTTAGAAGCTGATGGCAGCTGCTGTCAAGCTTTTCTCTCAAGCAAATAATTATGCTTCTCACAGCCACTTCCACAAGGTCACTTGTTCTACTAAGCATATGTTCTCAATCTACTTTCCAACTTGGCAACTTTAAAAATAGGGCAATGCAAGCCATTGTTCTACACGCTGGTACTCTGACAGATTGTCGGTGCTACGAAATGGGAGTCCTGATCAAAGTTTAATTAACCTTTGTTTTGTTTTGTTTTTTGCAGACCTTGAACGACTCAAAGAACTCAGTTGGCAAGTCAGAAACCCACGTATGTATCATGTAACACACATTGTTCACAGTGCATTGACACTGATTAGAAAAAAAATTGTATAAACTTTGTACCAGTAGTGCAGAGATATTGTCACATAAAGTCATTACAGTAACACGGGTACTACTTCTGTATATTATACTACTACTACTACTACTGAAGTGAAATATCGCTGTTCATTTAAACATCTATTAATTCATCACCTAAGCTATTTAAGTATAGCCTGTTCTGTGCTTGATTTACCTTTGGTAGTGATAGCTCTGAAGTTGGGCTGGCAGGTGGAAGTTTCTGACAAAGGTGACGTACGTCTGTGGCTTCAGACAGAAAGTCTGAGTAACGAAGCTGAGCTTCGCCTCATCTTCAACGACCGGGAAATCTCCAGCACTCCGGTGAGAGGCACTGTGCAGATTAGACTGCAGCTCAGAACGTATGAACATGTCACAAACCCTGTCAAAGACACTCACAAAGGAATTATTTTCCTATTTTACAACAGCATTATATTTCACAAAGGTTACATATTGTAACCTTAGTTCTGTCAGGACTTGTCACAACCCCTTAACACAAAATTGCTGTTGCCCCTACTGACCCTTATCGTACACAGGCAGCTGCAGTATTTCCCCAGACACACAGAAACTAACAGTGGTGTAGAGCTGACATTATTATCTGATTGACAGAAAATTAATTGAAAAGCCAAAAATTCACCTGTTCCAGCTTCTGTCTTAAATTTTTGATAATAGTAAGCTCAGCATTTTGTATTATTTACAGCTGGTCAGAGAAAAATAATTGTTTACTCAGGCTTCTGAGAAAATTTCCCTATTCTCTGACATAAAACACCAAACTTTTAGTCAATTACTGAATAAAATAGTTATCAAACATGTTGATAATTAACGTAATTGTTGGTTTCAGCCTTGTAATTGTTCTGTGATGGAATAATACTAAAAACTTGCCTGTGGTTTCTGTGTGTTAATGACTTCACACACATTATGGCCTCAGTGTGTTCATGGATTATGAGCTGTTAGTTGGACGTGAGTCCAAATTTCTAGGATATTAAAGGATGGTGAGACTAACACCATATTTTTCTTATTTGAGAAATTTTTTTAAGGCCTGGACAGTTTATATTCCCGTTCTAAAAAATCGTATTTGTTCAAGTTGACTTTATAAAACACGTGTAGTCTCATGCATCTGTGTTTGTGACAAATATAATCCTAATATAATCAAAACAACAATAAGTGTTTTAATAAACATCCAGAAAGGCAGGAAATCAAGGCTGCCAGCTAAGATGAAGCACAGGTGTGTCTGGGAGCTGAGCTAATTTCACAAAATCTGTGAGACACTGGAAAAAGTTCACATCTGGTAAATATGTCAGTTCTGGTGAGAAGCCAAAGAAAGGTGGAATAAAAACCAATATTAATGACTTTCTTCAACAAACACTACTCAGGATAGGGTACCTATATAGGCACTCTACCACTGGGTGAAATAGCGCCTTTAAATAAAAATGAAATTAATCACGTAGTACATAATATATCAAAATATATTGATCGTAAACATATACTGTCCAGACTTTACCATTGTTGTCCTTTAGGCTCTGTACTGTACTACAGCACATTCAGTTTTAAGTAGAAATGATGAAAATACCAAATGTTAGCTTAAATGTGAGTAGGTTTACATCAATAAAGAAAGAACTGCGTGGGAAGATTGAGATTTACTGTGGGGTGAGGTTCTATCAGTTTGAGAGGTAAAGATGTGACCGTGCAAGAAGAAAATAATGATGCTAAAAAAGCAAATGTGTATCAGGGAGATGTCAAAGGTAGGACACAGGAAAACTAGACAATGGCAAATGATCTGGTAGACTGAGGTGCACAAGTGACTAGAAAGTCATTTGTATGGAAAGAAAAACTGGTTTACAACTGAACTCAAAACCAGGCTGCTCCCTGGGATGTAAAGGTTCACGTTTGCCATTAACAACCGAGAGAAGACTTCCTGAGAAAAACCTCAGAGAATTCATCACAAGGTGCAAACGGCCAAGTTTAAAAAGAAAAAAAAAGAAAAACTGTAAAGCCACGTAACAAAGTTGTACAAAGTAATGACACAAAAAAGTGTTTATTTTTTTCACGTTTTCTATCAAAATGATAGAAAATGGTAAGTCTGAAGAAAACAACACAGCTTATGACCCAAAGCACCTCATCTGTAAAACATGGTGGTGTTTTTGGCGTGGGAAGGAACAGGCATTTATTGACGGTTTCACTGCTGATGGAAGAAAAATGATAATGCAGAGGTGTACAGGAGCATTGTGTGGGCTGAGGTTCATCCAAATCAAAACACAGTGGAAGACATTTAATCGCTCAGCATGACAATTACCCATGGCCTAAACACATTGCTAAAGTATCTAAAGAGTTTTTCAGAAGTGGAATATCCTGGACTGGCTGAGTCAATCACCTGATCGTCTTTAGACTGAGCTGCATCGACTTGCTGAAGGTCAACAAGCACAACAAGCTGAACCTAAGCCCACACTGTGCTTCTGTGTGCTTCTGCAGCTGGCTGCAATGAAGATGTAAGAGAGTATCAGGGAAGATACAACACACCTGCTGATGCCCATGAATGGAAAACTTCACACAGTCGTTAGCTGCAAAGTATTGCTCACAATCACAGTATCACAATATCCTTCAAGTTACTTTTTAGCCCCTAAATGATAGTATATTCCTTATATGGATGTAAATTCAGTGTGAAAGTGCACAATCTGAAGGACACAAAACGTGTATAACTGTCTAAATTATGGTCTGGACTGCCATCATTTGAACAATGCAGTGCGTCATAATTTAACAAAAGTGATTCCACAAACATTCTCACTCCCCAAACAAATAACGCAACGCCATAGCAAGAATGAAAATCATGATTTTACCTGCTGTTTTATGAAAAGCAATTTGAACTCTAGTGCTCTAAAATAAACAAGTGCATTCACTGAGGAGCACAAACTGCATGTGAACAAATCTCCTCTGTGTTGATAATGTTATGATACCAAGATAAAAAATAATCAGCATTGCTGTCAAGGTTACTGAACCATGTCCTGACATCTCCACAGAGGAATGAAACAAATGCAACACAGTATATTTATATATTTATTGTTTTCACAACCCTATTTGTGTGTGTTTGCGTAAGGTGAGGCGACGGTTTTATATTCAACAGATACACTGTATTCCATTTTAATTTTTTCCATTATTTCCCAGTATCACAGTGCCATCTGAACAGTACTGATTACACATTATTTCTAAATGATCACAGCTAAGGTTTGCGAATTCAAAAGCCATTTAGCTGATTAGGGCCCTTAGGCTTGCCATACATCACAAATCACATCCGCCACCGAGGCCTATCAACATGCAAGGCATACACTTATCTTGATGAACATAAAAGCCATGGAAATGAGCTCAAAGGCTTTTTCATTTCCATCTGATTGTTTGTGTTAGAAAAAGGAATTTTTCATCTAAAATGTGTTTGTCACTTCTACCGTCGTGCACAGATTCACATTATAGTCTGTGTGTGTGTGACAAGAGATCTTTACAGTCATCTACAGTACCTGCCAGCTGGGAGTGTCTGTCTGCATACGAGCTGTTATGTAATGTGTGTTTGGCGATGCTTGTCGGCTCTTCTCTGCAGCACCGTAAGATCAACTTTGACAAGGCCAAAGGTCTGGTGGAGATACTGTTTGACCAGCTCTCTAAGGAGGATGAGGGCTCGTACACGGCTCAGCTGCGGGACGGCCGTGCCAAGAACCAGTTCACTTTAGTTTTCGTGGATCAGAGTGAGTGAAACATAGTGGTTTCTCTTACAATAATGAGTGACAATCACAAAACTACAGGAACAAACAGATATAGATCATTGTAAATGTTTTCACAGTACACATTGATTAAATTGTATGTTTTTATTGCCCTGTCCTAACATAAGGAATGTTGTTGGTGTTGCTGTTTCAGAGGATGTTTGGTTTATTTGATTTTTATATTATATTTTGCTACCTAAAGGGCAATGACTTCTATAACACTTCTGTCAAAGGGATTCTTAATCCTGGTCCTCAAGTACTGCTGCAACTGCTTTTTCCCAACAATCCCTGTCCTACCCACTACTGATTACCTGGATCAGATGAGCTCAGTGATTCATAAGCTGAAAGATACCATCTCAGATGAGGATGAAGTGGGTGAAGTGAATTGGTATCTTCCAGCTTCTGAGAGAACACACCTGATCCAGGCAGTCACTAATGAGTAGCAGGGATAGTTTAAAAACAAACAAGACAGGGTCCTTGAGAATCCCTTTTCTATCAGTCTGTTACATACCCTCAACTTTCATGCACATTTTGGTTTTTGACATTATTTAAAAAAATTTTTAAGGAAGAACTGGCTAAAAATCTGTCCTCCACAGATGACCTATGGGTTTCTGCTGTTTTGCAATTATTATATCGTTTGTGTCTCTGCCAGAGTTCCGTCAGACGCTGGCGTTGGCTGATGCAAAGCGACGTGACTGTCAGAGAAAGTCTGGTGAGACGTTGTTAGATATCAGAAACATACAGTAAACTGGGCTGTGTTCGAATCAAAGTCACGCTCATTGTAGTAGATGATCTTTGAGTGTTTAATGTGTTGCTGAAACAGCAGCTGTGTTGTGTCAGTGTATTATTTAGTTAGAGAGTGACACAGCGTTGCTGAGAAAGTTCCCAACGTGACTCTCTTTGATCTGGCTCCAAGGTAGGATCACATCGAGTAGCTCCAAAAGCCTTTTGTTCTGTCACCGCCACTAACCTGGGTCATCACACAGCTGTAACAGCTGTAATTGACATTAATTGTGCAATAGTGTTTCACTGCTTGCACTGAATTAGTTAGTGTCTGGTTAACAGTGTTTGTATGGTTCAGTACAAATGGATAATCAATTATTTTGTTTTCCAAGGACCCTATTTCCAGGAATTTCTGTCATGGAGTGTAAATGAGGAGTGCGAACTGATCATCAAGTGCAAGGTACCTTTACATTCTACTGAATATATTTTAATGGACATAAAAGTACTAACATAGCATCATAATAGGAGTCCTGAAAATGCTAAGCTATTATTACAAACTAATAATTTATTTTAGCTGGAATACTTTTTCTAATATCAATAACAAAGCTAACGACATATTCATTTTATATCCTTTTTTGTTATTGTACTACTTTACAACAATTTCTTTAGGTGAAACTACTGATAACTACTGATACATAAGCATTTTAATCAGTATAAAACACCCACTTATCCACTCTGCATGCATTAGCGCTCTCATTCTGCACACTCATAGTTTTATTATGTTAATAATATTCATTGCAAAGCTCTTCAGCTCTTTAGCTCTGTGGTTCCACAATGGTGGAATGAGCTACCGAACTCTGCACGGTCAGCAACCTCACTACCAATCTTCAAGAAACTGCTGAAGACAGAACTTTTCTGTAACTTTCTATGCACTTTAAGTGTACTTTCTTCCAAACATCTCATGAAACGGACACACTTCTTCTGATAGTGCTTTGCTTTACAGTTTTTTCTCCCTGACTTCGATTTTTGCTTGCTTTGTACCTCACTTTGTAAATATGAACATGCTTAGTCCGTCCATGCTACAGATCCCTTAAATATTACTGTCACCTTTCTCACATGGTCATGTTTATTCATGTGTTGATTGCGTAATGTTTATGTTGTGTCATAGGAGAGTCTCACTGAAAAAAAAAAAACATAACAAAAGTAAAGTAAACCTAATATAACTGTATATCCTGTTATAGTAGTGTAGTATATCCAATGACTTCACACTGGAAGAGGTCACTACAATAAAACTATCCTAAAGACAAATTAGTATAATGGTATAATTAAGCTACTTTAAAAAAACATCTTGCAAAATGCCATACAAAAATAAATATCCAACTACTCATAGGAAAGTGCAGGAATGTCTATTATAAATATATTAATACTAAAGTGATTTCTGAAACTGCATGCACCAACTTCTCTGAATGTTTGTTAATAAATAGTAACAATCAATACTTTAATCAATAATTGATACCAAGTTTAATTTTACAAATTCTGATTAAATATAGTTTTTTTTCAGTAGCTAACGCCACAAAAAGTGTCAAAAGTACTTTAACAAGTTGAATCACTATTTAAATATGAAATTCCCTCAAAACACGGACATTAACTGGAAAAGAGTCTGTAGTGTTTTTACAGGTGTTGTATATCTGTGCACATACAGGTGACAAATACAAACAAGGACACATCTCTGAAGTGGTTTAAAGAAGGTGCGGAGGTGACTCAGGTTGTGTATGACCAGTCATCGGGGGTCAGCACACTCACCGTCTCACAGGTACATTAAATGGTTATGCTCTGATCTACTTTCTGGATGCTACAGTAGATGTAGGGAAGGGTGTAAAGAGCTCAGACGAAAGTGAGGAGGTATTCATGAATGGCAGCTGGACTAGTGAGAGAAAATAAAGCCAGTCAGTTAATGTTTATTAAGGATTAAGTCCAGGTTCATCCCGTAGTCTTAACTTGGAAGTAAAAGATCTATTTAAATATTTGTATGTTCTCCAGAGATATCAAAAATTATTTTAAAAAAATGTTTAAATGTAATATGATGGGTGGTTTTTCCCACAGGTGACAAAGAAAGAGGCAGGCTCCTACAGAGCTGTGGTGTCAGACAAGAGAGGAGAGGATGACAGCACCTTAGAGTTACTGGGTGATGGTGAGACGTTACCTTGTCGACAGTGAACAAACATTGACGAACGATATTCATGTGTTACAGCGTGCGTCCTTCTTTTTATTTACAGAGTTTGACAAGCTTCTCCAGCAACTGAGCAGCCAGTGTGGTGAGTTACAGGGTGTTAGAGAACAACCTTTGTGAAACGTGGCAGTGACACGATAATATATTAAATAATTGTGATGCGTGTTGTTTTGAATATGAATGTGCTGATGTCCTCTAAAAAGAAGAAAAGGTAACTGAAATGTATTTAGACTGTGGCATTAAATTCTCTCTCCAACTCTGCAGCGTTGTCAGCCGGCCCACTGAGCATTCAGAGCACTGCGGAAGGTTTCAAGCTCTACTGCTCGCTCAAATACTATATAAGCTACCTGAAGACGAGCTGGCACTTCAGGTGAGTCCACAAGCAGAACAGCTCTCTGACCTAATGTCCTATGTGTAACTACAGCAGAAAGGGGAGGATTCAAATGTTGAAAATCATAATGTGCAGGAGTGCCTGCACAGGAAAGCAAGAGAAAAGTAGCCTGTTTTTTTGGCTTCAGTACCTTCAACTAGTGTGGTCATACTGTTGACAGGAAGCCACAGAAGTGTAGACAGTGTCAAGCTCAAAGACAGGAATATGCACACAACACTGCTGAGCTCCCTGACAGCTGTCTCTGTGGAAGATGAGGTACTGAAGGTAACTAAGAGTCATAGCACATGCACACAGCAACTCAGTTTGAGAATAACAGCATTTATGGAAGCAAGCACCATGGTGATTTTGGCAACTGTCTTCATTAAGCACAGGTTTGTGAAGATAGGACCCAGGGTGGTTTTGAAGTAGAGGCAGCGAATGGTTGATGGAAACCTTTGGACATTATGGAAATAATGGGGAGCAGACCATGGTAGTCTCAAAAACAGATGGGCACAACTGGAAATGAATAAACTGAAGACCCTACCTTAAACCACAGAGGGGGCAGAGTTTGATGAACCATCCTTATTTAACTTTTGTTTAACTTTCATCTAAGCTTCATAAAACATAACCAAACATACTGACTGTGATACTGCACATTCTCAAATCCCAATAGAGTTGAAGCTAAGAAAAGTAAATGACATAGGTTATAACAATGTGCTAATCTACTGTGACATTTCTCTCTTTCTCTCTTTCTCTTTATGGGGGAATTAACTGGGAGCTCCTTCACACTCCTTCAGTCTCTAAAATGCTTAAACAAGTTAAAAAAGTCCAGCATGTAACAGAACAGCTGGATCTCTACGTCTGCATGCAAATGTTTTTGGGCAGATGGGGCCACACCTGGACACGGAAACACCTGGCTCATCCCATTTATTTCCATTTATTTGTGATAATCAATTTAACAGAGGTCCTCACATCATTCTCTGCAGCCAAATATTGTTAAAATCTCAAATCTTCAAACACATACAACACGTCAGGCAACCATAAGACAGCAAGTCATAAATGGTTTGTTTTTGGCAGCACAGAGCTGATAGTATAGTAAACAGTACTGTATATGATACTGTCAGACAATGTGGAATAGCAGTCAAAGATGAGAAAGTTAATAGTATTTAATAGCTTTCTGTCTTTAAAAACATTGCAGTGTGCATGTTTATTTTTTTGCCTTTTTAACATGAGCTTTATAAATTTATAAAAACATAAACAAGTTATTACGCAGAGCAGAGGTGGCTCAGGAGAGGGGTGGTTGGAAAACATTCAGGGCTGTGGCTCTCGAGGACCAGTGTCGCCCTCCCCTGACATAGAGGACTGTACTGGTTTTTCTACATAAGGCTGCTAGCACCACCTGCTGGAGCCTTTAAAGACAAGCATGACAAGACAACACATGTCATTCCTTGCACCATATTTGGGTTTCCGATCCTTGAGTGATTGATTACTCACTTGTTTTACCTGTCGGCTGCATTTCACACACATAAACATGCAGCCATCAACCAGCAGGAAGCTTAAATTTAGTGCCCAGAGGATCACCTCTAGAATCTTTACCTTGGTAAAGAGCAAAACCAAGAGACTATGCCAGTTAGGGTTCCTATATATTTGAGTCTCTGCACTGAAAATTATACATAACAGAATAGAAACGGTAAATCTGTGTTTGTTCCTCTGCAGGGAGAAGAGGATCGACCAGGATGCCAGGGCAAAGCCTGGCAGCAGTATGCAGAAAGTCTGGATTGAAATCTTCAACCCCACAGAGAGCGATAAAGGCAAATACACCTTGGAGATGTTTGATGGCACAGAGACACACAAACGGTATCTTGACCTGTCTGGACAAGGTGAGTGATGTTCATTTAAAATGATCTACAGCACAAATTCACATGAGACACATTCACAAGATTTTGGTGCAAGTGTGATTAGATGTGAGTTGATCTGACTTTTTGGAGATGCTCATAACTTTCAACAGCCTTTGACGACGCCTTGCTGGACTACCAGAGGTTGAAGTAAGTGCTGCACATATGCAGTAGATGGTGCATCTAGCACGGCTTGCTGTGACACTAACACAAAACTATGAGGATTCAGAAGTAACACTGTTTTTAAAAAGATGTGCTTACTTAAAAACTACATAAAACATCTGAGAACAGATTGCCAGATATTGATTTACCCTTTGTTTTCACCCACCAGGCAAGCGGCCATTGCTGAGAAAAGTGAGTCAGAGGTTATGGGCTAATCCTGAAATATTTCTGTCCACAACGCAGATTAAAATATCATACGGTGCATGACAACAAGGAGTTACTGTTGCTTGTTTTGTTTCAGATCGAGCTAAAGTGACGAAAGGTCTTCCTGATGTGGTAGCCATCATGGAGGGGAAGGTATGACGTGTCAAAGCAGCATTACATATGTTACACATTTGTTGTACCAGTGATTCTTCACTCATGTCGTGTTCGGCCTTTCTTCAGTCTCTGTGTCTGACATGCTTCATCGACGGTCAGCCAGCTCCAGAGATCTTCTGGCTTCGAAACGACAGGGAGATTGTTAACCAGGCTCAGTTTACCATAACTAAGGAGCCCAAATGCAGCACGATCACAGTCAACAACGTCAGCATGGAAGATTCTGGAAAATATAGCATCTTTGTGCGTAACCAGTACGGCTCTGAGACAGTGGATGTGACCGTGAGCGTTTACAAGCATGGGGAGAAGCCCCCAGCAAATGCTGTGAATATGGGTTAAGATTTCAAACAATTTTATGCTTCAAATAAAAAATTTACCAAGTTTATGTAGATGGATTTATGTGAATGGTAAGATGGAATTCAGTGGCTTGGTTTGGATATGAAGGAACAACATATTGTGCATGTGAAAAATGTATTTCGCTATATTCTACAAATTTAAAATAACATAAAACTGGCACAGTGATGATTAAACATATAATTGGTCCATTTAACACTGTGTTGCTATAGTCTTCACTTAATGTGACGTGTCCGGTCACCAGTAGTGATTCATATTAGTTATGATGTTAGCTGTTGTTATTAAACACTAGTTGCTATAAGCATCCTGATGTTAACTAACAATACATAAATCAGGAATGACAGGATGTTAGCTAGCATTAGCTGGAAGCATATTAAACAGTGAATACAGTCTAGCTGTTGCTTTATAACTGACACGACTGAACCTGTTTGCTGGGTTGTTCTCTCCTTGTATTTCTGTTACACAACACACCCTTACCCTCCCTGATAACTGTCAACTACTGAGGCCTGTTCAGCAAATGTTCCACTTTCACACAGCGGCTGTTCGAGAGCAAACTGCAAAACCCTGAGCTTTTCGGACTGAGCATTTAGTGAATTTGATGCATTCTTTTTTGTGTGTGAATAAAGCAATTTCAAATGTGCATTTTGTGGATTATTTTCACCCACTCAAGATTAATCATCTTTTTTAAACGTCTTTTTCTTATACAGAAACTATGGTTCACATATAAATTCCTTCAACGTATAAAAGAAAATGTTGACTTTTTGGAAGTCTTTGTATGTGTGTGTGTGATTTGCCAAGCGGAGATTATGTCATGCACTTAAAAAGCAAACAGTCCGTAATGTCATTAACCCCAATATGGAGCCTCACCCAGCCAGGTAGATTCATATTAAGAGGTTCAATGACACACTGGGGTGACACTGCAGACTTGAGTTCAACTAAGATCTATTTCTATTCTCACACTACCCGGAGCTTTGCAGTCTTCACAATAAATAAACATCATTATTTGTCATTTGTTCACGTCTGTTTTCTCTGCTACCTGCATCACATCCGTCTTAAAAATTAGAAATATAAACGATGTAAAAAAAACTGCATTTAAGAGGTTGCATTTTCATTACGCTGGAAACCACATTTATACAGGTGGTAAACGTATAAACCTTTGCTTACATTTCCTGTCAGTGAAACTCTTGTTAAACACATTTAACCTTCAAATTCATCTTCAGCGGCAGCTGAGATTTGACCGAACAGGAGTAAGTGAACTCCAGGTTGTTCAAACAGCAGGGAGGGAGGAGCTGTTACTCATTAGACATGGCCGTGGACCTCATTTGCCTTTGAGTATAAGAAGGTGTTGGAGTAGAGTCATGTTCTTCACATTGTGTTGAGCTTCACACAGCTGTCTCAGCCTCCAGGCCACATTCGTGAAGGAGATCCCAGACGCTCTAGAAAACATGGACTACAGTGGAACATGGCAGGTCTACTCTCAGGAGAACTACGAGGAGTTCCTCAGGGCCATGGGTGAGAAATGTTCATGAGAGGCTGCGGCCGTTTTGCCTTTGGTTAAAAACATTTAAGGTTTAAAAAAGGTCATCTATCTTCGCAAATGTACAAAACAATGTGTGTTTTGCTCTCCAGAACTCCCAGAAGATGTCATTAAGGTGGCCAAGGATGTCAAGCCAATCACTGAGATCAAGCAGAGTGGCAATGACTTTGTTGTCACTTCCAAGACCCCTGGAAAGTCTGTGACCAACTCCTTTACCATTGGCAAGGAGGCTGATATCACCACCATGGACGGCAAAAAGCTTAAGGTTTGTCTTTTATTTTGGAAGAAATGTAACACCTTCAAATGTGCTTTTATGCCATGTGAGTGTTTTGTGCTTATTTTCTAGAATAAATGTGCTTTGAAGCAGTGCACAGTGTATTAGAAACTACAGATATGATGGTATTATTGCACATGCTAGTGTTTAGTTTAAGTTCTAATGGAGCCATAACTGTGATATGGTCTCTATCGTCTCAGTGCGTCGTCAATCTGGAGGGTGGCAAACTAGTCTGCAAAACTGGCAAGTTCAGTCACACCCAAGAGATCAAGGGAGGAGAGCTGGTTGAGGTACAGTATATCCAACATGCTGCAACCTTAACAATCAGCAGAAATGCTTTATATAAACAAAATATTGTTAGAAATGGGTCATCAATCCTGTGCTTTTACTTATGTCGAAGTGATGCTAAATACTGTTTGTGGTGTAATCTAGTACAGTGACTCATATTTTAATAAGTTTCTGGGTTAAATTTTAATTTGAAATATAACTTTTAGAGTGAAATAAAAACTGTAGATCAGTATATTACCAGTCACAAAAAATTAATGTGTTTCCTTTTGCCTTATCCTGTTTCAGACTTTGACCACAGGCTCAACAACCCTCATCAGGAGGAGCAAAAAGATTTAAACGTGACCGTGAAGAAACCGATGTCTATTTAAATAAAGATCTTGCTTGATAACTGTAGTTTATTGGTTTCATTTTGTTGTGCCCATGCATGTCTCACTTCTTTCTATCACATAAATATACTGTAGTTTAAAGTGTGTACATCTACGGGTCTGGAAAACTCATAAATAAAACACTGAATTGCTTCTCCTCCAAAAAAAAAGACTTTTGAGGATTTTAGAAAGTTTACAAATATTTGAATGCTTCTCTTGCAAAGTGAAGAAAGTAATAAGGAAGTTCACTGAGTGTGATTCTATATTTGTTTGCAGTTTACAGCACATGAACATTTTTTGTAGAAATTAATCAAATGTAATTCCCAGAGTAAAGATCTGTACACAAATGACACTTAACAAAGCCTGAGCACTTTAGTTTCCTGCATAAACTATATTCATGAGGCACATGAAGAACAAAACGTCCACCAGTTCACAATTAAAAGCACAGGTACGGTCAGTAAAGTGAACGGACGTAATCTGAATCCTACTGAACGTCTGTGGAAAGAGCTGAAACTTGTATTGTGGAGAAGAAACCTTTCACATGTGAGACAGAGGAAACTTTTTCTGAAGGACAGCAGGTCAGAACTACCAGATGTGTATCACTGAGAGCTTCAGAAATTGGACTAAAGACTGTACAACAAAACATTAGGCTAAGACTATCATCATATATTCTGTCAAATCATAAATAAAACACTAAGTGTTTAACAAAGCGTCATTTCTTAGTTTTCTTTTATGTTTTCATTTCTTTATGATTTCTGTTTTTTAAAAACAACTTCACCTCATTTTGAATATAGCATTATTTATGAGATCTTTCCCAGTTTGCATGACTTTTTAAATATTCTCTGTACTGGTGAGAAATAACAATAGATGCCACCAAGAGCAGACACATTGTTTACACCAGAGATCAGCTGATCTCTCTCCCAACACTCACTAGGAGAAAGGCGTAGGTGTACTATTGTAACAATTGTGTGTACTGTGTTTCGTGTACTGTCAGTGTGTAGATTTTCTGTTTCAGAATATTTTTTCTGTATAAAAACTGCTGCGACACCAGAATCCTCCCCTGGGAAGTATCTATCTATCTAAAAGAAAAATAAATACATTTGTTTCAAGTTATTTATCGTTGTTTCTTCTACTTATAAATCAACGTTGACCGTTTTTTACATTTATTTGCTGAACACTGCAGCAAATCTGGGTCTTCAAGCGCCTTCGTGGCGGAGCATGCGCAGTGCGCCGGGATCGCTTGGGCTACGTGGCTAAGCTGCAGTGAAGCATTAGCGGGAATAAACAGCTGCTATAAACTAATTCACGGCCCCCAAATTGTAGCAGCTGGCTACTGAAAATGGCGAGGTACCTGAGGCCTCCTAATACATCTCTCTTTGTCAGAAATATTGCCGACGAATCCAGGTATATTGATATTACTAAGCCTCCTTTGGTCAAGCTAACGCTAGCTAGCTAGTTAGCAAACATAGCTGTCATCACCAAAATGGCTGCTATGACAACGGCTGATCCCAGAAAGACAGACATTTGTATTTTAATAACATTGATCCAAAATAACTGCTGCTAATGTCTAGTAACGTTGAAGACGTGTAGTTGCATCCGGAAGCCTGTTTTATTCTGCATATAAATTAATGTTGTTACTGAGCGTACAGGCATCTTACAGTAGCAAATATTTATGCAAAAAGAAATGAGTCTTTACAGTGTAGCCTACTGAATGGGCTTCTTTTATTAGTATTTCCAAAGTATACACAGCATTTTGCCTATTCAGTGTGTAACATCTGTCCTCTCTTTTATAGAATATTTATTTTCAGACATACATTACTTAAAGAAATCTCTTGAACAGTGTAGAAATTAAGTACAGCCACAGGGGCTATTTAAGAACAAATAGATTTACTATATCTGACACTAGCAGAAGACTGACACCAACAGGCTGAGGACATTATACACTTTAGTGTTAGCTGAATAATAAATCATACTGCTACACAGCTGCTGCATTATTGCCTAATTTATGTATGTAATAAAAACATGTGTGATGTTTGCTCCAAAAACTAGGAGCAAGGGTTTGTCTGTCCAGGGTTCTGAGACACGAATCTAATCTCAAACTAGTAGGAATGAGTGGATGACAACAGTGGAATTGGTTACTCATACAAAAGGGAATAGAGTAGGTTTTAAATATGAATCTACGTAAGCTATAGACCATCCCTCCAGTGAGGAGCAAAAGGATAAGTGTAAGGACAGGGTTAATTAATGTCACAGTGTAGTGACAATTCGTGTGAAAAGCTTCATATTACCTATTTTATTTAGGTTTCAAAGTTAATTACCATTGTTCTGTCAGCTTTGTGGTTGTCTTGTGAGGGGTCATTAAGATGCCGACATGTCTGTAGCAGCCTGGTGTGGCTTTACACACTTGTTTTCAATGAGAATGACAGTCATATTCAGTTGTAAAAACTGTTCTCACATCATTTGTTCCCCCCCACATTGTCCAGTCAGATGATGGTGATGACAACAATATGAAATGACACAGAGAAGAAAAGCAGAATTAGAAACTAGCAGCACATCATTCAGGTGAAGCTCCTGGACCAACTACTAGTTCCCCCCAATGATGCCTCCTCCAAGGGTTTTACGTACCCACATGGATCTCTGTTTCTGTCAATAATGTTAGAGAACAGCTTTTCACCCAAGAGCGGTTTGACTAGAGACAGTGGTTCAGTGGTGACCTAGTACCAAAATGTAACCTTATCACTAAATATCACCCTAAGACAATGGATGTGAGTGCACATTTGTGCATGAATGTTCTGATCTAGTTGTTATGCATAGTTAAAATCATAGTACAACCATAGTGTCTGTATCCAAAATACATGAGATGCTAACAGATGAGAGACAGTAGAGTGACCAGAGAGCACAGCAACTACTGTCACACTTTTCTAGGTTTCTACATTTACAGGTTTAGTTTAAATTAGTGTTCAGGGTGTTTTCAGCCAGGTAGTTGTAACCAACTCTTGAGTCTGCCACCTGTGTTGATACATAATGCATGCTAGTTTGTACAGTCACACCTTTTAAATTAAAAGGCTTCATTTTAAAGTGGGAGAATAATTGAGTTTGTCTGAAAATCTGATGTGCTGGCACACTGGGCTTCAGCTGAAGTCATACAGCAGCCAGCAGAATAAATGTGCTTATTTCATGATGCTTTAGGCCAGAGGATTTACGGCGTGAGTTTGGTCGTTATGGGCCTATTGTAGATGTCTACATTCCACTTGACTTCTATACCCGGCGGCCAAGAGGATTTGCTTACATTCAATATCCTTTATTTATTCAATTTGGATTTTGTGTTGAAATGAGGGATTGTAAAACATTAAACCCAACTTTTGTGTTGCAGTGACACCTGATCTGACATCTATGCACAGGCATGTTTTTGTGTCTTTTTATGAGCTATCTGGTATATTGTGTTTAACTGTAAACCTATTCCTAACCAATATTTCCTCTGTTGTTGCCTTAGAATTGTAAAGATACAGTTCTGGAGACCCCACACCAAAGAAAATTGAAAGGCGGTTATAGAGTAGGTTGAAGCCAAAGACACCCAGGCGACAAGCTGTAGTGGAATTGGGAAAATAAAGAGAGAGCAAAAGCATGAAGATACAAAGAGGAGAAAAGAGGGCACCCAGGCCTCCATTTGTCTACCAAAGGGAGGAAAAGCAAAGTGTTTATTGGGCAAAGACAAGCAGGAAACCTCAAGTTCTTCTGCCAAGAAAATAAAGGTCAAGCTGAAGGTCAAAGGTCAAGCATGTAAAAGGTAACAAGCCAAACTTTTTGTATCCTACCGAATCTGATCACCATATTTGTATTATCTTCACAATTTGAAATTTTGGCCTATTGATTCAGTATTACTGAAGACAGTAAATTGTGAATTAATAAATCATTTCAAAACAGTCAATTACTATGATTTTTCCCTTTTGTTACCTGAAACAATTGATTTTTCACCACAGTGATGCAGTAGCTTTAATCTGTGACGCAGCTTTCCTCATTTCATAATGAAAGGCCTTAACAAAACAGCAGGTTCGAAGATGTCCGGGACGCAGAGGACGCTCTCCACAACCTGGACCGTAAATGGGTTTGTGGGCGTCAGATCGAAATCCAGTTCGCCCAGGGAGACCGAAAGAGTATGTAATTTATATTCCCACCTAGGTATAACAACTATAAAGCTTTAGGCTACATTATCTGGGAGCTTAAGTGTATTCTCACCTAATGTTCTGATGTGAATTTGTCCATTAAGCCCCGAACCAGATGAAGGCAAAGGAGCGCCACTCCCCTCGCAATTTCTCCCGCTACGATGACGATGGTGACGGTTGCCGAAGGCGGTCTCGTAGTCGCAGCTACGATCGCCGCAGATCCCGGAGCCCCTCATACGAGCGTCGCACGCGGAAGTCTGAGAGCCCACAAGAGTGAGTTCGCTGGCAAATGAGGAAAAGTGTTATGTTTGCAGGTTCAAATGCCTGGTCAAAAACCATATATATTTTACTGTAGATGTCATGAAGACAGAGAATTAAATGAAAGGAAACTTAGTGGTTTAACATGAAAAAAAGGTTTTGTTGTTCTTCCCTACAGCTCTCGGTCCTACAGTCATAGACGGAGCAGAAGCCACGAAAATAACAAGTAGGCTAATTTATTGTCTTGAAGTAATTAAGGTTGCACTCTTTCATCACTAATAATGTTTATCCTTTCAGGTATACCAGAGGTCCTCCCCGTGATCGCCATAGAACACACCGTGAACCAGGCTCGTGCAGCCGCTCCACATCCCATTCCCCGTCCTCCTCCAGGTCCAGGCCCAAAGGTAAAAAGAGCCACTCCAGGTCCCACAGTCCAGAAAATGACTTTCACGCCAACTCAAACTCCCAGAATCAGACTGAGGGACGATCTCCTTCCCGCTCCTACTCTAGATCCTTGTCCCGGTCACGCTCTCGCTCCAGGTCCTGGGCTGGGCGCAAGTCTGGAGGCCACTGACTATTTCTACCGAAGCCCACTATTAATCTGTCTGAGGATGTTTCTGTTCAGCTTCCACTTACTGCAACTGGAGTGTTATGCTCTGGTTTTGCAACTGCCCATCAACACAAAGAAAGAAAATCTTTTGCCAAAGAATAGAGCAACAGCAGGAGCTGAAGTTTTTCACAGTGTAGTGTAGTGAAAATGTTTTGTGTTCAGTTGTGAAATGACAATCCTTGGAATAAAAAAAAAATGTTTTGGTTGCTAAGGGAAGATATTGTTGCAGTTTGGCTATGCCAACATTGATTTTGTACCTCAAGCAAGCAGTATCTACATACATGTAATGTGTCTGCCTCAGTAAAGTATTTAATGTCAAAGGTCTATCGGACCCAGTACTATCAGTATGTAAGTTTCCTGGTCTTTACCTCTGATTGCAGGGGCACTTAATATACAGATAAAACTTGTATACTGTAGTAAATGTGTCAGTGTATAACATGGAGTGCAACTAGTTGCTAATATTCGTCCAATTTGTTATGCAACTATGATGAGCTGCATTTGTTTGTTAACTAAAATCTAATGGTTTTACTTTGGCGCGCCTCATCAGCACAAATAAATTCTGTTCTTATTTTAATGCTTATTGTCACAGTGATGGTAATGAACACAAATACAAATCCCATATAACAAAATTAAAAGATGCTCAATCACACACAGAAGTGGGGGGAAGGGAAGGGGTTTATTCTTTTTTTTTTTTGGAAAAATTTGTCATCAATTCAGAGTGCATTCTTTTACATTTGTTTTTTGTAAACACCAATTATTACCAATATTAAAAACAGGGCATGTTTTCTTTTCATCTTCAGTGACACTGTATCAGGGGGACAAATTCATAGCCAATTGATTAAAATTTTTAGTCTGTAATAAGGAGACTGCCATGCACAATTCAATCAGGGTTTAAAAAGAAAAAGACTAAGAACCAGTGGGTGGTAGCTTAAACACTATGGATCCAAATTCAGTTGTCAGCTGGCGGAAGAACAGCTGAAAACTGAAGCTTGGTCTGTTGAAAACATTTGGTCAATTTGTGGCATTTCCACCAAAATTTAGTTTAAATCATTTCTGCATGGGCTTTAACTCAGGCACAATAAGTCCAACTGAAGATAAAAGCATCACACGTACATAGTGTAAACAGTTACAACTCAAATCCATACATGTGCAAGTCTCCTAGGATCCAATTCATACATTTTGTTGCAGTTTTGTTGCATTTAGCATCTTAGCATCTCCCTGCACTGCCTTGTACAAAACAATAAAAAACATGTGCAATATCTCTGCAAACAGTGCAGGGGTACTGATGAATGCTATAGGCAGTTTTTTTTTTAACAAAAATATTCTTCAGTATTGAAGTCAAGACATCATGTGTCTTATACATTCAGTGTTATTACTAAAAATACTTTTGTCAAGCAGGCCTCAAAGTTGGTCTGCAAATGTACATATGCTACAAGTACTTTATACATTTCATTATTTACATGGCTCTTGAACACACCAACAAGCTCTCATACTTTGTTTTGTCATTTTTAGGCTGGCCATAAAAGCTACATTTCTGCAAAGGGAAAGCAAAAAGAGCCTCAACACAGGACCGAATTAAAGAGTCCACAGGTAGATTATCCATCATTTGAAAAGCATCCTGGTCTGTAACTTCGAAGAAAAAAAAAAATGTCTGATTGCAGTGCAAGAGGGTAAACTGAAGGCAACAGGCAGAGTGTATGCTGATTGTGGAATCAAACATTGAGATTTTGTAAACACAAACACCAGCCTCCTGCCTCGTTCGAGTCCCCTGGGCCACGTCATCTCAGAAACTCTCCTCAGCTCTGTCTTCCTTACAAATGCACGCAGCTAACAGGGCTGTGTCTCATGCCACAGAAAGTGAAACCGTCAAACACCGGCCCTCTTCCGCGTGTTAAAGCTGCAGCACTCTCGCGAATGACAGAACGAGGATAAATAACAGTACTGATTGGAGTAGATGAACAGCGAGGATGTGACCCAGGACTCTAATCCCATTCACCACTTGGGTTGGCAAGATTAAAGTGGCAGCGGCAATAATGCCAACCACACATAGATGGCTTTAAAAAAAAAAAAAAAAAAAAAGAAAAAGAAAAACAACATTGCTTTGGTTACATACAGCACTCCATACCATCAACCACAACAAAAATGGACTTGTAGAAAATAATGCTATGATAGAGTGTTTCGGCCTTTAGACAAGCTCAACTCCTATAGTGCATGTGCGCACAGCGCAATAAAAAAGGTACAGGAGTTGACGGTCCAAGGCCTGTGTGCCATGGTCTCTTATTACCCTTCAGTCTGAGGTTATACTTTCGACCTGTACTTACTACAGCTTATTACCTCCAGCAAGCTTTTCTCTCTGCAGAAGTGCAGTTGGGTGTTTTCCCCCACCCACACAAGGAACGTGACACATTAGGGGGGAAGGAAAAAAAGAGGATGGGTCCTAGTCAAAATGCTAGTTTGTTTTAGCACCTAAAGCTTTAGATGTGACTCCAAAGAATCATCATTAAACCTTGTTAACAAAAAAAAAAAAAGCTTGTGTGTCCACAAAAATGGGAACTTACCTGACTTAATACTATAACCCTTGTTTGGGGGAAAAAAAAATAAACACTCATCTGCTCTGACAGCCAACGTTAAAAAGAACAAAACAAAAGTACAAAGGATATCCAGTTCACACCAACTCCACTAAAGGCATCACCGACCAGCAAGGCTGCATGGCTGTAATATTCTGATATACTGGCTTTAAAAAAATGTTACATTAACAGCAAAAACATTGCTGCAAATGCCTCCTAGCTCTCAAAGAGGTCAATCTAAAAAAACAAAATCACTAGTATTACAGCACTGAGGTGTTCCTGGTGGGTGTATGCCATCAAAAGAGTCCCAAGTTCACGTATTGGCTTATTTCTTTTCTAAACTATCAAGTGTGGGTATCCCTCTCAGGCCTGCACCTTGAGAAGGCTCTTCAGCTGGAAGGCCATCATCTCCCTGTTGTCACAGGAGCCCATTGGGAACGACACCCAGTGGCTAGGGGGTTTGGGCAACACACTGGGCGAGGGTGGCTCACTGAACTTGGGCCCTGCGTAGCTTGGACTACCCTGAGTGGTCAGGAGCGTGTTGAGGTTAGACACGGCACCCTCCCAGTTCTGATCATAGTTGGTGGCAAAACGGACAGAAGCTTTCTTTTCTGCAGACACGGCCTGCCGTGTCTCTGGAGACCTATGGTAGGCTGCGCCTTTGTCGCTCCGGCGGTGGCCGTGATGATGAAGGCCGCCCGCCCCTCCTACAGATGCTGCTGCACCGTTCTGGTCACGGCTCCTCTGCTTAGCCCGACCAAGTTGATGGTTCTTCTTAGGCAAAGGGTGTTCAGGGTGGGAAACTGGAATGTTGTATCTCTCTCCACCTCCCATACTGATTTAAAACTACGTGTCACCTAAATGAGGAAAATGACCATTAGTAAACTGTACCATAATCTGCTCCAGTTTATTTACTGGCAAAGTAAAATATGTAATCAGTACTTGCAGCACTTGCTTGCACCACCTCAACAAAAACAGAGGCTACGTGCAGGATCGCCAGAGCTGCAGCGCCCCTCCCCCTCCACATACACAACCCCGAGTAAAAACAAGTCCTGCTCACCTCTTTGTTGTCAGAAAGTTGACGAAGCAGAGATCTCTCTTTAATCGTTCACCTCCAACCGGGCCCCAGGTCCTCGAAGTAGTCCTCTGTCTACTTCTCGCAGCACTTTTGTGTCCTTCAAAGTCTGAGGTTTTCATGTGCCGATGAGCGTTGTTTTCTCGTGGAGCCGAGTTGAACATCAATTCACCTCGGCGCACGATGCTCCAGGAAGCCGAAGTCTTTCGAAAGGGGGAGGAAAAATAAGTGTTAAAAACCTAAATGGCTTCAAAAACCGACGGTTCAAATGGACCGACAACGCAAACGGCACAGGAAGACGATGCGCATTTCTGAGTGCGTCATAACATCTAGCACTGGTTTTAAAAATAAAATAAAAAAAAGCAACAAACTCCGCTCGGTTGTAATAAATTCAGTTATAACGGTAAATAAAACGGTAGATGGTTGCAAACATTACAATGTTACATAATACTGCGACGTGGTGCCCCGCTTTTGTTTATGCCCCCATAGGTTGCATTCGCATTGTCCTGCAAATGGGCTCTGCGTAGATTTTACAAGTTTACAAAAAGCATTTTATCATAATAATCTCGACCCGGGCAGCATTTAATTGATACCCCATAATATTGGTAAAGTCAACGACGCTTAAATAATCTGTGTCACCCCCTTATTGGCACCAAACCAAAACAAAGAAACTGTAAGCTCAATATGGCGACCAGACACAAAACTGTTTGTCTTACCGACTTCTTCAGGCTTGGTTGTTGAAGCCCTTCGTCAGTAGAAATATCAGATTAAGCCTCTAAAATCTCTCGGCGGACTATGTAGGAAGCACAGCAATGCTATATTTCCTACAACTCCGTCGCCCTCGAAGCTTATAAGGTGTTAAAAGTGGTTGTAAACGGACTTCGCCTCTCTCTCCCGACTCCGTCTGAATTGCAACAAAATGGAAACTAGAGTGGGGCTATGTAGCTCGTTCTAACCCAGATCTGACCAATCACGGAGCGGGGACGAGCTGAACAGCCAATCAGCGACGACACACGCAGACGCATTCATGCCTGTTGCCAGACCGGTGACGTCAATCGCTGACCCCCCCTCTGCTTCCCCTTTCCTGTGTTGGGGTATTTCCTGACAGAAGTGAGAAAATAAGACAAAAACGCCACTTTCTTCCCCTGAAAAACTCCCTTTTTCGATCTGTGTTATACAGGAAGTAATTCATATGTTTCACATAGCATCATGTGAAAGTTTGTTGTGTCGACAGAGGTAGTTTAGTGTTATGTAATGTCGATCCCTTACTTAAATGACTATGTAGGCACGTCCACAGTTGATATGGGACACTTCACACTCTACTTTCTTGCAAAAGGAAAACAAGATTTCCTGTTTGCAAAGGTTAAACCTGCTGTGGTCTGTGGTTTGCAACAGCTGCAACAGGCCTTAGTGATACAGAACTGCTCTTGTCTGTGAGCTACCCACCCCCATCTCATCTGTTTTCTTTCTTGCTTAAAACAAAACCATGACCATTTGCTGCACTGCGCTCCACTGCATTTTAAATTGACATTTTTCACTTTTTTTTTTGCCACATATACATTTACTACGTGACAATTTTTGGTACCTACTTCTTTACCTTTTACGTTATTAGTTTACTAGTAACGTAAAAGTATGTGGTAGTAACGTGGTTTACTTCTACATTATTAACTAGTTACGTTTTAGATTACAATTTTAACACCTTTAAGTTAAAATGACACGACGGGCTTATAAAACACTATATTTAAAGGTTGAATCTATAGTTTCCAGCTGTTCTAACATGAGATGAATTACCAGAAAGTTGTGTTTAGTCACGGTACATCGTCACAGATGACTTAACCTCAAAACTTGTCAGATGTTTTTTAAATATCTGTAATTATCACAACAAAATCCAAGATTCAAAAAATCTATACACATTTGTGCAGCAAACCTTTTGTTCTTTCTTTGTCTTACAACCTCTCTAATTTATCTTTAACCGCCGAACTACATTAAAACTAACTAACTACATATAACAATAAAAAGCTGTTTGCTATGAACAATGTAATGCACTTTCTAATCTAACTTTATAATGTCTGATTTACAGGTTTATGATATTTTGCTGCAGGATGTGTACTTTCTCGTGTAATTAGCTGCTAGTTCTTCTGTATGCGACATAAGTAGTATATTGATTTAGTATTTTTGAAACATTTACTTAAATAAAGTACTTCTCCGTCACAGTTTTTATTGCTTTTATTACTCTCAACTGGTGAATGAGAAGTGAAATGATAATGGGTAAGGGGCAGATTTCTCCTGATCGCTATCAATATTATGCTATAGGTTATTTGATTAAAAAACAGGCTGTGATGTTAGTAACCTTTGTGCCATAATACAGGAGTGAGGTTTGTTAAAAAAAAAGGGCTCCATTAACCAAACAAATGAATAACATATAAATGTCACACTGTCATAAATCTGCTGCAACAAGTGGTGATTGCTAAGTTATATGCCCCAGGGCTATTTCAGGCTTATTACTTAGAAACCTTCCTTCCCCCAGTGTTTTAGCCTCAAACCATAACATCTCCCATTGTTAACAGTATCCTGAAGATATGTCATGGGTTAAGTATCAGGTAGGAAAATTACAGGGCTTACAAGTCTGTTTACCTGATTAAATTTACACCATAAATATTTTTCACATTTTCTAAACACTTTAATAGTTCTAAATTTTTACTATACTACTACTATACTTTTTGTTGAGTTACTTTGTCATTCTGTGGCATGATTGGATTTTTTTTATCTTAAATAAATATTAATTTATCAAATTTTAGACTGAAACTTTGTGTTTATTTGTCTGTTCTTACTTCCCTCCAAGCCTTCTACTGATATTCAGCTAATCTGGACTTTAAAGTCGCCCAGCAGGTTTTATGAGGTCTGCACAGCCAAATACAAAACAACTGAGTAATTGGTTAACTTGTATCTAAGTCCACGGTCAACATTGTCTCCCCTGCCTTGTTTGAAATGTCCGAGTTGTGCAACACAGTCGACATCTATGTGTTCACAGCTGAAGGCCAAGAAAGGACACGCCCCACAGAACAGCAATCGCTGAAGGGGGTTGTGGCCTTCAAGAGCCAACTATGTAAGGAAAGTAGGTCACCGTGACGTTTCTGTGTAGGTCGTACATAACACAACAGGTGGACAAATATTCTCCTGCTGACAAAGGCCTGGGGAGTAAACACATCATTGACATAAGCCTATTGAATGTGCAGCAGGTCGTCCTTGAAAGTGAAATGGAAAACTGAAAACAAAAGCGGTGAACAAAGGTGTCAGGATTCCTTCTTTTTTTCCCTCACACAAGCAGAGATAACCCATACTCCATAGCCTATTGATCTGTCTTAGAGGTCATTTACAGTGGTTATAGAGCGTAAACAGCCCAGACTTAACGATCAGTTCAGTTTCACATGAATCAGAATAGACTGCAATGTGTTATGAAACACACCCACTTCATGTAAAGTGGGAGGTAACAGAGGCACAAATGGTTTCACACCACTCAGCAACAAGTTTGGCCCAGAGCAAACATATTCAAATTAAAAGTCTTTTTCCCAGTACTACTATCTGCCTTTGGTTTATGTCCCATTGCTGCTGAAAGAAAAAATAGATTATTTTTATGTGTTAATTGTTTTGAACAGTTTGAACTCCACTACACAGTTAGAATAAGGAAACAAAACCACATACAATTTGTGGTTATCACAACTGAAAGTGGTGACATATAGCAAAATATAAAGGTAAAAACTTTTTCTTTTTAGAAACTTTACACTTTTAGATACCCTAGATGTTCAGCAGAAAGTGCCCCACTGTGATTATGTCACATTTACAAATGTTGTATCCTCAGTGTCCTAAAGCTATAGTCTATATAGTTATATAGACTGCAACACATTTTTACTGGAGCAAAACTGTTTTAGTTTTTTTGTTTGCTTTCAGTGCTCCATATACGTGAAAACTTGATCTTGTGTATATTCACTGTGGTTTATGAGTTGCTTAAAATGCCGTATAATGTATAATGTATAATGTATAATTCTTTTTAGCGGGTGTGGAAGGGAAGAGAAAAAATATTAAGAAAGTTTAAAATACATAAAAACTCCTTCACAGGATATGTCAACATAATCAACATTTTTACAAGCCCACAGCACACAGATACAGATGTTAGATCATTGCATTAGATCATGCAATTTCCCTATTGTGGGACTAATAAAGGTTTTCTTATCTTATCTTATCTTATCTTATTCACTTCACTCATTATTGTCTTGTCTTAGATGTCAGATGGTTTTTCACTTCAGGATACAAAAGACAAAAAAAAACAAAACCGAATACACGTCTACTTGTTGAACTGCTTGTTGAACTACTGAAAGGATCCCCATTACACTTTGATTATACACACACACACACACACACACACACACATATATGCACACTGCTGAGGAGGAAGCTGGAGGTGGCAGGCGTGGACCAACATCTGGCTGCTTGGACCATCAACTACCTCACAGACAGGCCACAGTTTGTGAGGCTGCGTGACTGTGTGTCTGATGTGGTAGTTTGCAGCACGGGGGCACCTCAAGGGACTGTGCTCTCTCCTTTCCTGTTCACACTGTACACATCGGACTTTAAATACAACTCCCACCACTGTCACCTACAGAAGTTCTCAGATGACAGTGCCATTGTTGGCTGTGTATCGGGGGGGACGAGCAGGAGTACAGGGGGGTCATCTCTGACTTTGTGGGCTGGTGTGAAAATAACCTCCTGATACTAAACACCAGCAAGACAAAGGAGCTGGTTCTTGATTTCAGGAGGTCCCCACCATCACACTCACCGGTGAACATCCAGGGCTCAGACATTGAGACTGTGGACACATTTAAATACGTGGGTGTTCACCTTAACAACAAACTGGATTGGTCTAGCAACACGGACGCTCTGTACAAGAAGAGCCAGAGTCGCCTTCACCTGCTGAGGAGACTGAGGTCTTTTG